>VKOC01020934.1:0-21088 GCA_009364415.1 Spea multiplicata | reverse complement strand
ATTTCCAACTCACTGAACGGAAAACTTGCTTTATTGGTTCTGAAAAAAACTCATATTTGAGACAAAAGAGAATGTGCAGTGAGAAATAACTAAGCTCGGTTAACGAAGTAAAGGTAAAAAAGGAGTTTTAAATAGCCAGATAAAATTACAATACATGAACTCATTGTCTGTAAATGATGGTTCTAAATCACTAGACTTATAGAGCAACTTGGAATAACTCTAAAACCATAGAAATTATATCTTAAATGTAAGGCTAAGCTTTGTAATTTTTGTACTAACAATTAAAATAGAATAAGCTATTGGCCAATGCCCAAGTCTAATAGAAACCTGTCCCTGATGAGAATTGTGTTGTATGAGCAGGAGGAGGTCTTTTGGTCCATTAGTTAAAAAAAGGACAAAGTAGAATTGTTTTCACAGCTTGCTAAAAAAAAAAAAATTCCAAATAAAAAAATATTTTAAAAAAAAATTATGATGTAGGAGCGGCAAAATGGGGACTTACTTTTCCCAACTTTTAGCATATTCCCTTTTTCTCTGAAGAATGATTTGTTGAAGTCCCATAACCATTTGGTAAATGCTAAAGTTAAGCCCCAAACATTACTTGCAAGACCCACAACACTATAACTAGAAACAGGAAAATACCTTCAATCAGTGCACATAGTAAAACAAAATATTCTCAAGTAACCAAATATTATCTAGCAAAATGATCTAAGCAGTAAGACATGTTAAGAATAGGATTTCTGATCTCCCAGACATGTTGTCTGTTTTGTAATACTAAGTAAACTTTATGTGTTTTGTATTGTTTTTTCTTCAATAAATTTCAATGTCTGCTCTTAAACTGTCAGAGCCTGCCTTTTTAATGGTTCTTTGTTTGTAGACTAAGGAGTTTTTGGGTTAATCTCTAGTAACAGATTAGACCTTGGGGCTACAATGCTGTTACAGAAGATACTGACGTGACTGTCAGACTCATTGAGTTACTGTATTTGGCAGAGAGCTCCTGTTGACATATTCATTCTAAGCATGATCAATCCTAGATAATCCAGTAGTGTGCCAGCACTAGAACCCATGCAAAGCCTTTCCTATTTACCCTGTGACCACCAGGTTATTTAGGTTCTGGTATGTAGGCTAGTATTTCTATTTTTTGTCTCTCTCATCTACCAAACTAAGCTTTCTTCAGACCTTTCTCTCCCTCGTGTATTGATTGTGGCTTCAATTTAAATGTCAGAATCCCTTGGTCCCAACCTTGAATTTTTAGTTCAGAAAAGTCTGATGGTTTGGTAAAACTGTTGCTGTCACAACTTTTAGCATTACTAAATTTAGTAAAACCACTTAAGCTTGTCTTTTTTTGGTTTTATAAGTGTACTTGTTTTGGAGAAAATTGAACACACTGAGAGGGTGGCAGTTGAGTAGAAAATTATTTCAGCAGAAATGGTAGAGGTTCATACAGTGTTGATAAACATGGGCTAGGCATATGGCCATTGTAAATCTAAGACAAGACTAAGGAGTGATTAAGGTATGAGTCTTTACAGTAGATATATCAGGCAAACTAGTGGTTCTTATCATACCTGGGAACTTTCTAAATGTGCCGACCATGCTGGCCCACCATCCAATGTTGCAACATTCTTCAAATGTGTTAATCAGATGGCTATAATACCTGTCCTCAATTGGAAACATTAATTTATCATTATTTCAAGATACACTTAATTGATTCACCTGCCTTCAGACAGGTACTGTATATCTACATACTGGTAGCAAAAACACTAATTAGGAGTCTTATATATCATCAGATCAATAAAGAGTATAAATGAGTCAGCTCCATACTGTCTGATCCTAAAGATCCATCCCTTCATCCTAAAACCATAAGCTGAGCTAAAACAATCTGATTTATTTCCTGGTCTTCTATCCATCCCTCCCGCTCAAAAACTGTCAGAACCAATCAGCAAATGAACAATAGGGGAGAGATGACTCCAAAAGACCAGCAGGTTCAGAACAGACTAGGTCAACCTGGGGTAACTCTGGAACTGAGTCGGGACTGCCAAGGAGTAAAGACAGTAATGTAGTATGTAGAGGATTCCAAGCTAAGTTGACAAACTAAATAAGGATATGGGATCTGGAATATGCACAGGTACAGGCAGGGGTACGAGAGGCAAGGGCACAGACTTCTCTACATGCTAAGTTGCAATGCAGGCACAACTACACACCACAGCAGAGTTGTCAGTGTGTTTAAATAATCCTGTACTGCATGCCATAAAGAGTATGTGGCCCCTTTAAATACAGTAATTTTGGCAGACGGAGAGAGACACAAGAAACAGCATGTCTGCGTAGCCACATGTTGTGAAGCTGCCAATGAGGGATCCTTCGAGCGTCGTGTGGACCTTCACCCATCACTATATTATATATATAAAACAAATGTATGTTCTATTGTGTAACCCAAGAAGAACAAGCAAGACATGATTTTAGAATCATAATTTTAATTTCTAGTTTCCTTTAATAAGAGCATTATGATATAAAATTATTTTGCAATATATGTTTATGTGAATTTATTGTTTTCAAAATCTTATAATTATAGACTTTTATGAGCTATAATTTCTGTGCCTGTTATAATCAATGTTTCCTTTACTTAAAGACACCCTGCCAGGATTTTTTTATGATACTGCTTTGAAATGGCGAGTGGCATAGTGTATAGTGTAGGCTATTGCTATAAAAAGTCAATCATGTCTGCTTCTCTTTCACAATCTCACTACAGCATTGGCTAGTTTCAAAGACATAAGATAAAAATCTATCATAAGTGATTGAACAGGAATCCTCACAAACCCATAACACAAAAACACAAAATAACATAACATAGATGTTATTGGGCAAGATTCATTAATTGACACAGACAGTTTTTAGCTATTTTTTTCTTTGCACTCAATAGGATGATTGTAATTTAATTATTGGTGGCAAAGGCACATAATCAATTATCTATAGGTATTCAATTCAAGGTGTTCTCTAACAATACAGCATAATGCCAGAGATAACTCTTTCACACATGGCCCCCAGTGGCCAGAGAGAAAATATAAACGTAATAGACTACTATTGTAGTCAATAAAGAAAGAAAAGTGCTTTCCAACCAGTGTGTTTTTTTTCTTATTCTACAACACAGTATATAGAGGGGAGGTATGGTGGGCAAAAGGTTAAGTGTACTTTAAAAGCACTATCCCATTGGGCACTATTTGGGGTAATAACTAAGCAGGCTCTGTACCTTCCATTAGGGTTTATTATATCACCCCCACTACACAGGCTGGGAACCCACAGCTTCTTCTTCATTAAAGGTTTATTTTTCTTATAACCTCTCTTTTTTTGTTTTGATTTTGTAGTCTCCTTAACTGGCCTGCAAACCAATAGTGTTTTTTTTGTTTTTCAAAAAAAATAAAATATATATATTTAACAATGAAATTCAATTCAGTGCAAGGGTTAATTCCTGTAAGAGTATTCTTACAAGGCATTTCAAAGGGAGGTAAATTACAGTTCTATAAATCTTTGAAAAGTTGATAAGCACCATAGTTCATTATATAAATGAAACAAATTCCATGCAGGCTTCTCTGATTTGAAGATGTTGGCCTGCTGCCAGAAGCCTTATTTATATATTCTCCTTGAATTTTCACATTCGAGCACTGTGGTGACATAAGAACACCATTTACACTATGTCTCCTTTCTTTGCATGCCCTCTCCACAAACGTGTATTGGACAGGATAATGCGCTTGGCCATTATGTTCCCTGTCTTGATGATAGATGACAATTCAGAAGTAACGTTTTACCAGGTCCAGGCTGACCATCCGGCACACCCAGCAAAAACATACACACCCAGCGCCAGATCGGGGAGCTCAGCCTCTGTTTGGCTGGTTGGCAGGCAGCAGCTCAGTAGCTGCTTGGCTGGTTGGCAGGCAGTAGCTCAACTTCTGGTTGGCAGGTAGAATCTCAGCCTCTGGTTGGCTGGTTGGCTTTACATGTTTGCTGCTGCATAACCTCACTGAACCGCCCTGGCAGATACATTTTCTGCTTCAAAATTCAGATGCCAATCATGCACATCTCACCTATTGTTTGTTCACATAATTAGAGAAAATGTTAATTTCATAGCAGTAAAAAAAAAATCCCTTTAATTTGTCTACATTTTGAAAGTGTGTTTTCATTTACTGTGGGCATATCATGTACTCTAGTTTGTATTGTGCACACAGTTTGCAGCATAGAGTTTACTTGGTAGGTCTTGTAAATGAACCTGAATTAACGTGTCTGTGCTAGCCAGAAAAGCTACACGTATGAGACATCTTACCAGGGCTGAAATATGTAGAATGTCATATGACAGGCATCTGTCACGTTCAGGAGGTATTTTTAATAAGGAATTTATGTAATAACAAAATTGACCATGTCAACTAAGTTGTTTCACTCGTGAAGCTTATGTACTGCAGGGCAACCATTTTCCATAAGGTTTGAATGAACTATGAAAAATAGCAAGGTGATACATTGATAAAATAATATGTCGGCGCACCTCAACTCAAATTACTTTCAAACAAGAAGCAAGATACATTAAAGCTTAGTACACAAAGAATTAACGCCTACCTGTAAATCATAAATATAACAATATACCATTCAGCTTACCTTAAAAATATTTTGGCTTGTCAGTTATGTATGTGTGTAAGCTTACTGTCATGTTTTAAATGTCAAAGGATTATATACTAGAACCTATTGAGTCAATATAATAAAAACTGAAATTTTGAAGAGTATGTCATAGACAAAATAATTTCAAAAATTGGTGTTCAAAAATTGGAGGTCATAAATCCTTCTCGTCTATGAAAAAAATATTGTGTCCAAACTAAAAATCGTCCCAGAAATAGAACCCTAAGGCAGCCACCTGTTTTGCCTAAAGATGGAGGTGTTCATCTTTCCTCCCTTACGCCATAAATTTTATTTGAGGCATTTCATAAACAAACCATTACATTATGCTAGTTTAGAGAGAAAAGCAAAGAAAGCAAACGGGGCCAGCCTTAGGTGTTCAGGTGCCCTGTGCGGACTACTTCTCTGGCGCCCCCGACAATAAAAAAGAAAGGGAAAAAACTTGTAACAAACAAATAGTTTTATTTATGTGCAAGGGCAAACAAGTACACCAAAATATAACTGGAAACCTTGGTAACAATAATGTACCTTAAATACATCAAATAACAGCTAACAGTGCAATCTTTTTAACAAAACATTTTTCCTTATCTCACTCATTCAGACAATTCATCCACACATTAATTAATTTATTCTCTCACACATTCACACAATTCATCCACACACCAATTCATTCATTCTCTCATTCATTCACATAATTCATCCACACATTAATTCATTAATTTTCTCACCCATTCACACAATTCATCCACACATTACTTCATTCATTATGAAACACTTATTAGATGTTTGCCAGTGTAGTTTTTATTGGTTTTTTTTGTTTGTTTTTTCCCATAGATTTCATGAATCCATGTCATGCAAGAAAAAACAAAGATAACTCCAGCTCACCATTTAGATGTTTTGCAGAGACGCTTCAAATTGCAGGGAGCACGGGATAGAAGGCCGAGCCATATCCTCGGTTAATCCAAATAACAGTTTAGATAGACGATCCAGCTCTACAAATAAGGGTTAAAAATTCAAAATTTAATTAGACCAGTTAAAACATGATAGACAAAAAAAGAGAAAAAAAGAGAGATGTGCTCAAGTGATTGAGAAAAAATACACTTGATTAAGAACCGTAAGGTTTGAAACGCGTTGGCGTATTTTTTCTCAATAGCTTGAGCACATCTCTCTTTTTTTCTCTTTTTTTGTCTATCATGTTTTAACTGGTCTAATTAAATTTTGAATTTTTAACCCTTATTTGTGAACATGTCATGCAAGGCTTGGCAAACTCAAAGTCTGGGTAAATTGTCCAGAAAAGCAGTGTATACTACCTACGTTCACATTGTCACAGATGGGGATGATTATTTTAGGCCATTTTAGACTACCGTAATTTGTATATTGTCTTCACATATTTGTGGTCACAAAATTAATGTTGCAACACTGTCCATTCCATATAAACTTCTTTGTTATTAAGGACTTTCTCTTTAAAACATATATTTCTGCCATATTTAAATTGTCTTATGTATGGTATAGGTAACTGTACAGTCCATTTTGTTAGTATGATCATTCCTATAAGCAAATGTTGTATTAGATCTTAGGAACATAACCCTATTTATATAATGTATTTATATGTAAAAATCTTACTCATAAGCTGTTATATATTTATCGTTGACACAGTCATTAAAAAGGGAGGGAAAGGAAGGCAAAACCTACTTCAAGTGGAAAATAAGTCTAAATATTCTCTTCTCCAGCATGTTCGTGACAGATCCAAAATGTCAAAGGGGTATTTTTACCACTATTTTAAACAGAGTATTTTTATAGCATTCATTTTATATCTACAGTAAATACCTTCTCAAAAATCCCACCATCTAATTCCATTTGAAAAAAGAAGTGCCAAAAGCTTATGTAATCAAATAATTTTCAATGTTTGCCAATAAAAGGCTTCAACTAAAGACTTTAGATAATTATTATGGCTATATAATTTATTTTTCCATAAAAAAGCTTAACCTGCAAGTACAATTTGCCTTTTTTTAAATATATTTTTATTGTAACTTGTATTTTTTGTCTAAATTTAAAATAGAAGAAATATCATTTCCACAGATTCAGTACTTTACTGATTACAAAACTGAAACAAAACCCTAATGACAAAGTGTCATAATCAGTACCAGGGAACAGTGATGTTTTGAGAATGTTGCTGTCTCAGGATGTTGGTGCGACACACACACTACTGTAATTATCTGAAATTAGAGCCTCTGAAATAACAGGAAGGAAAGGGTACCTGTAGTACATGAACATGTTTAAGCTAGCTGAAGGAATAAAATGTCTGCTTAATGGTGCTAGACAGTTATTTAATGAAATATTTTGTAACCAGGTATGGCTCTACCCTTGTAGAACCATAGCGTCAACTTATTTCAGGGCAGTCTCAACAAATTCCATCCTAAGGCACTAACTTCACAGTTTCATTTATTAGAAGTTTAAGCTCTATCACAGATATACAATGTTAATATATAGCCTGTGTGAGGCCATCCACCTTCTTATGGACGGCCTAATGAAGGGTCAGGATAGCCACACATAGAGGTGTGGCAAGTTCAAGACAGCCTTTAGTGGTGGAAAATTGTCAAGTTCCACGTCCTTGGTTGGAGAAAGAAGAAACAGTCCCAGAGACCCTGCTGATGGACGTTGTGGGTGGGCAGAAGAAACTGAGCGAGAGAAAGAGAAGAAACCAAGAGAGAAGAAATAAAAGGAGAGATCAGAATGTAAGGGAGAGAAGAGAGTAGAAAAGAAAGAGATAAATAGAGAAGAGATAGGAGGGAGAGAAGAAATAGAAGAAAAAGGGGACAGAGAAGAGGGTATGAGACAAAAGGAAAGAAGTGTGAGGGAGAGAGAAAAACCCAAAAGATGGAGAAGAGAGAGGGAGACAGCAGAGAGCAGAGAGAGAGCAGAGAATCAAAAAATGCTTGCCATATATAAGCTAGTAAATAAATAAGTAAAGTAAATAATAATAGCAACAACAAATATGATAAAAAGCTTGTGGCAGCGTTTAACAAAAATAGAAAATACAAATGTTAAATGTTATCAAATTATCTGATAAAATATATCTTTTTCCAGTATCAGAATAAACCCTGTCTTCTTTAGTAATGTAAGAGTCTGATAAACAAAAGAATGAAAAATCTTACACTCCTGTATAGGTTTAGTACTTTCCTCCCTAAAGAATTTTTAATCTTAGTTAAATAAATATTCATAAATCTACCTTAAAGAAAAAAAAAGAAAATGAATTGTATGTGTGTGCAAAAATTATTATGCAAGCTAATCCCTTTTTCCCAGCCTGGAAGGATCATTCAGTAAAAGTTGTGAAGTAAGAATGCTTGGTATGTTAAACATGGTGTTAGCTAACTGTTGTATGAAAAATATGGCCTTGTTCAAAAGAAACTTTGACAACAACTGTGATTAGCCCTTCTGCTTCTAAGCAAAGCCTGTGTAAAGAGAAACTGCCAAAATAAATGTAGTAAAGTCTCCTCTACCACAATGCACTGTGTGTCCCCTAGATAGTCCTTCCCGAATGGCCAATTATGCCATGTCCTTGTGTCTACTCTTCAGCCTGCTCGATATAATCCAAACAGTGTGTGATGTGGCTTCAGGCAGCCCTAGAATCTGCTTTGGCTCTCATGAGCTTATTGATCACCTTAGGGTACCGTATGTTAATTCCCTTTAGATTTCACGCTCTCCTGGACCTCGTCTGGGAGATGTAATTTATATGGACACTGCCCTTAAGACCACATATATACATGTACACTGCCCTTACACACACACACACACATATACACTGCCCTTACACTCATACACATATACTGCCCTTACCCACACATATATACACTGCCCTTAGATACCAGCTAACAAATACCTATACTGCTCTTACACGCACCGGCCCATACACACACACAAGCTTACAAACACATACATACACATACATACATACACATACACTGCTCTTCCACCCCTTTCTCCTCATCTCTTACCTCTTCCACCATCCTTCTCCCTTCTGCCCCCATCCTGTATCTTGCATCCTGTGGTAGGAGTGTGAGGTCTGTCACTTTAGACCTCGCTTTACTACTCCCTCATCACTATGCCCTGGCTATTGCTGCAGAGCCCAGGGATTACTTCATATCCCTGCACTCGGCATTATTTGCCGGCGGTTGGTGATTAGGGAGCAGTAAAGCGAGGTCTGAAGTGATAGACCTCGCGCTTCCTAATGTTGAGCCAACTAGAGGGAGATTGCAGGTGAGTACGGATCTCGCCTCAGCCTTCCTCTGCCCCTGCAAAGCAGGACAGAGGAAGGGACAGCAGGACAGAGACCCAAAATCGGGACTGTCCAGCCTAAATCGGGACAGTTGGGGGGCATGTTACCTGCTCTATTGCCACTGTGGTTACGATGGAAACTGCGACTAGGAAGTTACTTTTCTAGCAGCAACCACTGAGCAGCTGACAAGTGACGCTGAAAACCATAAGAGGGGTAGGAAGCAGTGCAGATGAGAAGAGCATGGCGAGGCAGTATGAAGTAAGTGCCTCTCTACTGAGCTAAACAAGTCAGGTTCAACGCTCATGGTATCCAGTACAAGCTGCCTGCCTTTAGGAGCAGGCAGGACGCCTGAGAGGCTGTGAGAGGCTGTCACATCATGTTATTCCACCCCAGTATGGCAGATGGGGGCATTGGATCTGAGCTCTTACAGGTACCAGTCGCAGATGTTTTTCCGCAGAATAATTCCAGTCATATGCATCACCACCTTCTCTAGGGACTTGAAGTGGAGGGAGTTGTGTTAGAAGGGGCTGGGTAGTCAGGGAGAGTATAACAGGTATACTTCATTTTTATGGTCAAATAGACTGTACTTCAAAAGAAAACATTTTTGCATGGCAAAAAGACAAGACATGTTCTAAAGACACTCTTGGAGATCATAAAAATCATATCTTTCATGAGTGTTGTATACATTTTATATATGATATATAAATCTATTTAAAGGTTTTTATCTTGACATTCAGTAGAGCCTTTTAAACAAAGGCAAGAATACCATTCACACAAGTACTCAGCAGACATGTGCATTCAGATTCGTGCAAATTTCAATTTTAACAAAATAGCAACAAAAAAGGACCACCAAGGAAGGACTACCATGAAGCAAAAAGCTTGAATTTTGTTGGTAGTTTCACTCTCTTTCAGGATCACTCACACTCTTTTAAACTCTCATTCACTTTCTCTCATGCTCTCTCTGAAGGTCTCCCTGATGACTGCTGTGTCCCTGTCTTTGCATCTTCTTGTCCTCCTGTCTTCATCTGCTGCTCCCAGGGCTGGCCGCAAGCAAAATGCCGCCTGGGGGGAAGTTTAAATTGCCCCCCCCCATTATCTTACCTTCTCCCCCCGTCCCATGCCGCCCCATTATCTACCCTTCTCTCCCTCTCCCCCCTATTATCTACCATATTCCCCCCCTTGTACTTACCTTTCAGTCCTGCGGCGAGTCCCCCTGTTCGGTCTCGGTGCCGGCTTGTAATGCTGAGTGCCGGAAATGACGTCATCTTCCGGCGCTCACCATTAGCCGGCACCGTGACCGAGCTAGAGGGCTCGCAGAGGAGAGAGAGGGGCGCCGAGCGGATACTGACCACTTTCTCTTCCTACTTAAAAAAAAAGGGCTTGGGGCGGCAAATTGTTTCTAATTTCAACTAGCTTCTTGATTTCCTGAATCCGTCCTGTCCTGGCTTTGACATAAACCCAAGGACTTAACCTGAGATGAATGTGCACCCCACTAGTTAAGTAGTTAAAAGTGGGTAAGGTGCCTCATATACCTGAGCCAACATGGTATGTTTTAAGTTGGAACTTACAATTAATAATATGGTTCTAAGGTGGCAAAATTCTCCCAATTCTCAAATAACATGAATGCCATAGACTAGGACTTGAATTTTTGATTGTCCTTGTATGGTTTACATTGTAGTTACTGTATTTTCCCAATTATAGGCCGTACTTTCCCCCTATTTTAAATCTTTAAATTAGAGGTGCAGCCTGTAAAAGGGGTTTAGGTATATCCCCTTTATCTGCAGACTGCTTCCGTGCCCCTGTCTCCTTTCACGCTGCTTTGTTTCTTCTCGTTCTATCTTCTGTCTTTCTCTGTCTGTCTCCTGCTTGAAAATGTGAGAGACCATGAGTGAGTGTTTTAGTTTTCTGCTAATGTTTTTTTTTTATTACATTTTCTTTAATTTAATATTAAGCTTTAGGTGTGTGGCCTATAATCGGGCGCAGCCTATGTTTGGGGCAATACGGTATTACATATCTGGTATCTTTGTCATGTTGCCTTCCTCTACCTCTTCCTCTGATTTATTTAACATATAGGGCTCCACCATTTCTCTTTTTAGATGATACATTATCTTTGGTAGAAGATTTGAACTTGTATGAACCTTTTAATTTCGAATCTACCATATGTGTTATTTCTTTTGTGATAAAAGGAACTATGTATTTGCTTGTAATAATGCCATTACTCTCTCAGTCCCTACTTTTGCAGGAAATGTAAGTAAAGAAAATGATAAGTATGTCTAATTTCTTCCTGCCCTGACTACCTCTACTGAAACCAGGACTCATTGCCTGCACCAACTTACATGCCATAAAATGCACTGGATCAAAACTGACTTCAGTATACATTGAATATGGAAATAGGTCTGGAGTGATCTACTAAATAATACAAGTAAACCAATTTGAGCTAAACTAAGGGACAAGCTAAAACGTGAATCGTTAAGATTGCCCTGGAGAGTGAAATGAGGAAGAGATAGCCCAGTGTAACAGCTAATAAGTCACACTTAATTATGTAACCGGAGAGTCTATACAGAGCTGTCAAACTGTCAAGTTGTAAAAGTATAAATTTAAGGAGTGTAAACGTTGTTACTTCTAATAAAAAAACATTTTAAAAGATTTTACTGGGAATTGTGAAACTGTTTCACAATTATCATTCAAAAACTCATTAAAGACCTTAAAATATACAAATAATATTTATTCAATCATATTCTAGTCACTCTTGCATAGATGATCTCTTAACTTACTGGTTTGCATATCATATTATTGTAATAATGAGCATAGGCATCCCTATTTTCCTATGTGAAAAGATTTAGATGGCTCCATCTCAAAAACACGTTATAATATGAATATTCAAATGTAAACTAAATAATATATTACTTATGATCAAGTTTGTTTAAAAACAAGTTATCTATATACTGTTCCTTAGCAGGAACAAAAATAAAGCCGAATGCCTTTTATTTATTGATCATCAGAAAGTGTGAACACCCATATAAAAGCAGTTCTAGCAGTTTACTGGTCTAGAGCATCCATGTTTGTGCTAACAAAATGCTAAGGAAAGACATCAGCAATATTCTTAGAAAAGCAATTGTAGCTGCCTATCAATCTGGGAAAGCTTAAAAGGCCATTTCCAAACAATTTCAATTTTATCATTCTACAGTGAGAAAAAATATTCAAAAGTGGAAAACATTCAAGACAGTTGCCAGTTTTTCCAGAAGTTGACATCATGGCACATTCACCACAAGGTCAGATAGAAATTGCAAAAGAAAAAACAAAGAGTTACATCTCAGAATCTACAGGCCTCAGTTAGCATGTTCAATGTTAAAGTTCATGACAGTACAATTGGAAAAAGAGTAAACAAGTATGGTTTGTTTGGAAACGTTGCCAGAAGAAAGCCTCTTCTCTCTAAACGGAACAAGGCAGCCCAGCTTGGGTTTGCAAATGTACATATAAACAATTTACTAGACTTTTGAAGCAATGTCCTTTAGACAGTCAAGACATGGACATGTTTGGCCATAATGCACAGCACCATCAGCACAAACACCTCATGCCAACTGTCAAGAACAGTGGTGGAGGGGTAATGATTCGGACTTGCTTTGCAGTCACAGAACCTGGGAACCTTGGAGTCATTGAGTCCACCATGAACTCCTCTCTATAGCAAATGTGAAGCCATCTGTCTGACAGCTAAAGCTTGGTCAAAATTGGGTCATGCAACAGGACAATGACCCCAAGCACACAATCAATGGCTGCAAAAGAAAAGAATCAAGGTGTTGCAATGGCCCAGTCAAAGTTCAGACCTTAACCGATTGAAATGCTGTGGCAGGACCTTAAGAGAGCTGTGCATAAACTCAAATGCTCATAAACCTCAATGAACTGAAGCAACATTGTAAAGAAGAGTGGGCCAAATTTCCTCCACAACAATGTGGGAGACTGATAAAAACAATTACTTCAATGTATTGCTGCTAATGGTGCTTCTACAAGCTATTGAATCATAAGCTATACTTAGTTTTTCATATATGGCACATATTTGAGGTTGTTGGCTCTACACCAGTCTGGTTGCAGGGATTAATTGAGAGGTGGTTTAATTGCACCTCCCCCAACACATTAATAAGTTTTTGGTAGCAGTATGTGTGCCCACTATGTAGGAGGTGAGAGTAGGTTCTCGTGTGCCTTGACGTGGCGGGTGAGCTTAATTATGCTTTGGCCAATTCATATAAACAAAACCTCTCATTTATATTATGTTTATATATTTGTTGCCAACAGTTTTTGTTTTTTATATACATTGTACAGTCAATACACTGTATTTGCAGCATGCTCACACTGTTTGGTAGGCCTCATATTATACATTTGTATTATTTGAGCCCAGGGCCGGCCCAAAACTTAATGCCGTCTGGGGCGAAGTTTAAAATGCCCCCCGGCATTTTAAACTTCACTGACGCCATTATCTACCCCCTCCCCCCGGTACTTACCTTTAAACAGTCCTGCGGCGAGTCTCCCTGCTCTGCCACGGTGCCGGCTTGTAATGCCGAGCGCCGGAAATTGACGTCACTTCCGGCGTTCAGAAATTGCCCCAGTCGGCTCCATTGTAGGGCCGGCCCTGTTTGAGCCTGAGACTAGCTTAGTGCACCGTCATTTTTTCTTTTCCCTGTATGATAGTAAATGAGACTATAATATGTATATAAGACATTTAATTGTGAAAGACAACCTTAAAATGCAGTTTTATATTTTTAATGTCGTATTATTCATTGATTTGTTTATTGCTATAATATGTAATGTGTGTGCATTTGTGTGCATTTAAGTTTGTCATTAGGCTTTTGGGTTTTATGGTACTTATTAAGAAATGTTAAATCTGTCTGCCATCAGTAATACATACACAGCTTTAGAAGTTCCATAACAGCTCATACAAAATCATAGAATCTGACAGCAAATAAGAACTATTCCCCCAACTAGTCTCCCCGTTTTTCCATCTGTAAAGTCTCAGACCTTTATCAATCCTTGGTCTTTTTTTTAAATTCACGATAACCATATGCCGTTCTCATCTATGTTTAAATTTCCTCAGTGTATTAGCCTCCCTCTACCACTTATCTACCACTATCTCAGGAAAGTAAAACTTACTTATATTACATCTAATTCTCTGACATTCTAGTTTAAGGCTATGATCTCATACTATAGGTAGGTTTGTTATAAAATTTGGTTGGAACTACCAATGAAGTCGCCAAGTTAGATGAAGTAAGATGCGGTCTTTGTGTCCCCGCAAGGGATGGGTCTATTGTCTCATTTATTAATGTTAAAAGCAGCATGTTATTTCACCTATTTTGAGGAAATTTTCATACAAACGTGACAATAAGAATAGGCAGTGGCATTAAAGAACACATCCACATGTTTAGCATTATGCTTCTACGTGCATGTTCACTTCGATCTAGTATTTCGTATAATATCACACAAAAATAACAAAAAAAGTTAAACCGTTTTAAGGTAGAAGCAGTTCCAAACCAATTTGTCTGGTTTAACAAAAAGTAGTAACAAATTAATATAGAGATAAACATAACCTCACGCTGAAATATACTCATTTAAAAAACAATATGGGCCTATTGCAGAGATTACAGGGTAAGACATATTCCTGCGTGTTTGAAATATACTTATGTCACAGTGCTTATCTTGCTGATTTTTACAGCTATGCTACGAAATTTATGATCTGTTTGATGCAAACAAATTTTATGAAATGCAGAGGATTCCAAAGTGTACTGAACTGCTGTTGAAGCTTAAAATGTTGGTGTGAAAATCCTAATTATGTCTAAAAATTCACTTTTCTCATTTCATAAGTTTAAACGAAACTATGTATGAATGCACTAATATGAATATTGCAGTGATTCCGTAGGTCAGCACTTCTTAAACCACACTTTAATTCTTATCAGCAGTTCTGTCTTGGTTTTTAATGGGATAGACTATAGATAGGTGCAGTAGGTCAGGCTGAAGCCTTTTAAATTAATGAGGTGAATTTAGTATGGGCCATAATGATAAACAATAGAAAGAATCGAAGCCGGTCCAAGCCAGGCACTGGACTCAAGCCCAGCTCCAGTCAAAGCTAACTCATTATATTACATTTATTTATAGAGCAGCTGCAGCTGATTCTGTAGTGCCATTACACTAAGGGAACCTTAAAGATTAACAATGAGCAATATACAAAATGCACACATTGAAAGCTACTGGTACAGAAGGAGAAAAGGGCCCTGCTCTTGTAAGTTTAAATTTAATAGCCAGGCAGTGGGTCATGATGAAGATTTATTGCATATTATCGGATCATGGACTTTCAGGTGTCGCTGAGGTTCATGACAACCCATACAACAAGACAATTGCATTACACCCCATGAAAATACCCCATGCCGTGGGTGTATTTATTAAAAATGGAAATGGCATTATGTAAACCCCAATGAGTTAAATTTAGTAGAAATTATGGGCATAATGCAATCCAAATTTGGATTTTAAGAAGCCACACGCCAAGATACTCACTGCTTGACTATAGAATATCTAGTGATAGCTATACTACCTTCTAAAATGTCCATCTAGTACATTTTTGTTCAATGATTTTAGGTTAAGGTATAAATTTTGGTTTCCTATGTACTTTTTTCCCCTAAACCCCCCCAAAAAAAACACAAATTATACTATCCCAATAGCTGTATGTGATGTATTTTATAAATTGAACCCACACACAATTTCTTTAAACTCAGTACATGATTTGCTTTTTGTAGATTTATTATGTTGTTCTAATATTTATGATGCTCATAAAGCACAAAATGCTTTAGTATGCTTTAGTTATTCTTATTAAGGAGCACACAATCAGTACATGGTGCATACCACAGGACCAAGAGAAGGTATTAATAAACATTCCCTATATTCATTTGTCAGTGGTTTATATACAATGCCGGTTGTTATTATCTTGTTACACTTCTTTAAAACATCAAAGGAGATTTTAGAAAATGTATAATAGACAGTGAGGTAATAAAGCGTTCCATTACTTTTTGGTTCCCTTCTCATGAAGAAACATGCTAGGTATGCAGTTTAAAGAACAAAAGTCTGGCCTGCGCATTGAGAGAGCCAAAAGGTTGAAAATATGTAGGTCAAATAAATATATTCATATTAAATGTTTAAGTTTATTTTGGCTTACGTTCACACAAGGTTATCAAAGTGCAACATGGTGGAGCTTCCGGTGACATACTCTTCCCGATTCACCAATTTACACAGGTTTCCTTGGGGCAAAATGGCAGAAGAGAGAAGAAAGAAGAGAGAAAAACAAGGTGAAAAACAAGAAAATGTGAGATACAGAAGAGGAGCTGCAAGACACGAAACCAGAGCTCAGAGACACAGAAGCGGAAGCGGTCATCAGGGAAGGTAAGGAGACATTCAGAGGAAATGGGAGTTAAGTATCCTGTTATTTTCAGATGAAAATTCAGAACTTTTTTGTTTTGTTTTTTATTCCTTTTATGGGGGTCTGCCCTCGTTTTAGACGATTCTTATGAATTTACGAAATCTACAACTTTCATTTGCAATTTAGTATTGAGTTTAGGTGTTTCAGCCACACTCATTATTAACAGCTACATTGACTGCAGAATGGGTCATAATGAAGGGCTCAGTGTGTAAATGGGCCACATTCAGTTCATTACATTTCTACCCTGCTAGATCTGCCTCAGTCCACTGTAAGTGCACAAAGACATTTTTGATAATTGTTTGGTTACAACTATGTGGTACCAGTTTGGAGATTCCTATTCCAGCATAACAAAGCAAAATCCATAAAGACATGATTTGACAAGCCCTGACCTTAAACCCATTAGACACCTTTGGGATGAATTGGAACACAGATTGTGAGTTAGGTCTACTCATCTAACATCAATGCTGATTCAGCTCCTTTGGCTATATGGGCACAAATCCCTGCAGACACACTCCAAAATCTTGTGGGAAGCCTTCCTAGATGAATGGAGGCTGTTGTAGCCACACATGAGGAGGGGCAACTTCATATTAATGTCCATGATTTTGCTCAAATAGGTGTGATAATCAAGTGTCCACATACTTTTTAGTGTATGATTGATCATTGTTGAGCCTTCACTGAAACTGACCCTCAAATAGATAGAGGGTTTTGTTGATGGTCTACACCATGTTCTACCCACTATAGCCCTACACTGCACATCACCTCAGCTCCCTATCCTCTCCATACTACAATAAATATGTATCATTCAAGAAATTAGTTTCTTGGAGGTTTATCTTATTATCATATTCATCAGTGCTTGGCCTGGTGCTTGCATATTGAATGGCAAAACAAAATCAAATGGTAGAGGTACTCTTGTGTGAATCCTTGGAGCTATTTTTTTACTTAATATGTATGAAAGAAACCTATACACAATTTAGACAGGCATTGTAGCGTGGGTGTTTGCTGTTAAAAATTAACTATAATCCTAAAAACAGACCCAAATGTTGACCAAATTGATACAACCTTCTTGTATTCAAAATACTTTCTTGAAGACAGGTGCCATAAAACTGTTGCCTGCTGTGTTTTGCATAATGCATAAGAGGTGAAAAAAGAATTGTTGCACATCTTTCTAAATAATGGTTGCTGAGTGTTCTAATCTTATACAGTTAGTTGTAGTCTGTCACTCGGTGCCAACTTAGCTTTCCATTCATTCCTTGCAGAGGTGGACCAGCCAAGCCGCGCTAAGATCCAAGGGCTCACCTTACAGACTGTCTGCAAGCCAAGCTAAGATGCACTAGTTATGGAGAAGACTTATTATTGCATAAAGGCAATTTTACTGCCTCAGGTATGTTTCAGATCTAACGCGCTCCTCTTCTTTTCTGACACAAGGCCACAGCAGCTCACCTAGTTCTACTGCAGTTGACATTTTAGAACTACATAATGTAACCATTACGGTATAATTAATTTTTTGGTAAAAAAAATGCAAACTAAAAAACCTAAATTTCCTTAATGTACATTTGTAAACAAACTAACTACAGGATTTATCTAACAATTATATATGAAATATGAAAACATATATTTAGTTATTCCAAACATCAAACAGGTATATTAGTGAACTTGTGATCGGATTTTCAAGCGTTGCCAAACACTGACCTCTACTGGTTACATTGTGTATTAAACACACTTAACAATCTATAATTTGTTAACTGTGAGTTCATGGATTACTTTTAGAAACTATTGATGTATTCAAGAGTTAATATGTCGGTAAGATCCAGGCAATACCCAAATGTTCTTACATGTTAGTTGCTTCATTATGTAATGGTTTCTCATCATCCATCCAGGCTGGAGCATTGGGATCTGTGTCTCTTTCTTATGCTGTTTCAGAGCATTCCACATTGGGAAGCAATGATTAGACTTGTGCACGAGGTCTAAAATTATTTAGTAGACATTTTTCATTTTGCTTTTTCCCTAAATGAATGTCTTTGCATTACATGGGCAAACAATTCGGCCTTCAATTATATTTGTTTTTATGAGTAAAACCGGTTATGAGTAAAAGGCTATCCTTTCCGTGGGCTGGCTTTGAAATTTCCTTCCATTACCTCTTCTTTTGCTCTCACCCAGCATACTAACTCCTCTTACTCCTTCCCCTGATCTGCCTGATCAGAGACCTTAGCTCTCTTAAACTTCTGAAATTCTCAACCTATGTACTACCCTGTCCTCTCTCTTCTGCCTCTCTTTAACTCCACCCTCACATCTCGCGCTTGATAATGTAGACCCGACTACTACTTGCTCTTCTTGATCATTTTTTGTGGCATACTGGCAGTTGGCAGAAATCTAATTTTAAGTATGACTTCCTGCACTATAAATGTATGCTATGTTACTACTACTCTGCTCTCACCCATGCTAAAGAAACCTATGTCACCTCCCTTATCTCCTCCGTGTCTCATAACCCTAAATGTCTCTTCAGTACCTTCAATTCCCTTTTTCGCCCTATCATAACCATGATCTACTCACTGCTAAATCCAAGGGCCACTACTCCATGCTAATCCTATGGGAGCTTTCTGCCGCTTTTGACTCTGCTGACTACCATCTTTGACTTTAACCTCTTCACTATATTGGTCTCCGTGACTCTGCACAACCCAAAGCCAGCCCTGGTGTCCACACTGCCCACATAGAACCTAACCAGCACCCAGATTACACACATAGGACCTGCCATCTTTGTCCCCAAGCAGCCCAGCATGAGATAAATTTGTCCCCAAACAGCCCGGCCTGTGCCATCTTTGTCCCATAACCACCCTACCTGTGTCATCTTGGCCCCCAAGGTTCAAACATCCTGCTTGTACCATCTTTGCCTTTCCACAAATCAATTATACATCTATCATACACACAAATACTTTTACAGCCACGCACTAATTCACACTTTCATTCACATAATTAATTCACACAATCATTTATTCTCTCATTCACACATTTTCCACACATTCATTTATTATCTCACTTATTCTCACTGTTTATTTATTCCAATATACTTAATACCCTCTTTCTATCTACCTTCCCCCTTTTCTACCCCTTCTCACTATTTACCACCTCCCCCTCACTTCTCACTATCTACCCCCCTCTCCCTCGTTTCTCACTATCTACCCCCCTTTCCCTCCCTTCTCACTATCTACCCTCCCTTCTCACTATCTACCACCCTCTCCCCTTTGTAGTTAAAGGTTTAGGACTTACCATCCAGAAGTCCTGCGGTGGGAGCGCGACACCTCCATCTTCCTGCTCTGCCGCGGTGTGCTTCACTGCTGAGCGCCGGAATTTGATGTCATATTCCGGGGCTCAGCATGACATGCCGGCACCCCGACGGAGTTAGAGACCTTGCGGTTGCTAGACACCCCCTCTCTCTCCTCCGCGTAAAAAAAAAGTGACGAGGCTGCCAGGGATCCAGGCAATCCGGGACATGTGGTCACCCTAGCCCATGACAACCCCCTGATGAGCGGCACCCGGGTACAATGTACTTGTCGTTATCTGTATCATTTTCTTCTTTGTACAGCGTTGCGTAATCTGTCAGTGCTTTATAAATAAAGTATAATAATAATAACTAGCATATTTTAAGAAAAGATGATTATTCCGTAAAACATCTTAGATTGATTGGTTGTGTTGAATAAAATATTTCAAACACTTTACAGTTTTCAATGTAGCTTTGACTAATCAGTCATTTTAAACTATGCACTTCAAAATTCCTTTTGTAGTCAATGAAAATAATTTCTAAGCAATAAAATGTATCAGGTGCATCAGTTTGTTACTATGTACTTATTAAATCAGCTGTCAGAGGACTTCACTACTGGAGTTTCATTTTTTTAATGTACTTTATCATCAGTAACAGTTACTCTTTTGTTTTGTTAATTCACTTTAATCTCCACATTATTTTTACTGTTTGACCTAACAACGATTATATGTCAGGTTTCTCTCCGCAGTCTCCATGGCTAGTTTTAAGCCATAGAGAGTACAGTGCAGAAAAATGCACTTGCACTATGATTAGAAACCAATTCTTGCAGATAATGGCACCACACTGTGATAAGGGTCACACTTTTTCCTTTATAGCTTTACATAGCTTGTGAGACTTTCACAGAGGTATCTTCATATAACGGTAATCAAAGAATTTGGGAAAAAAAGAATTCATTTACATTCATATCAGATAAAAAAATAACAGAAAACCCATTTCCGAAAAAATAAAAAATGCCATTGGATTATGGTTTATAAGTACAACTAGAGCTTTAAAAGGCTTGGCCTTGGAATCTAGTTTGATAATTTAGAGGAGGAAGTTGTCTACGCAAATCGCGTAGAGCTCTACACGCTGCCCAGGGACTCAGAAGCACCGGTAAGTTTGGAGAAGGGAGGGGGAGTGTTAAATGGGGGGCATAAGGCATTTCTGGAGGCAGAGTGCTCTGTGAAATGCCTTATACCTCTCTATATGCCACTCTGCCCCATAATATGCCTTTTTAACCCCCTAAACGCCAGAGTGGCATATAGGGGTATAAGGCAATTCTGGAGGAAGAGTGGCACATAGGGGGTCAAAAGGCATATCATGGGGCACAGTGGCATTTAGAGGGTTAAAAGGCGTATCATGGGTACAGTGGCATTTAGAGGGTTAAAAGGCATATCATGGGGCACAGTGGCAT
>VKOC01020931.1:0-14703 GCA_009364415.1 Spea multiplicata | reverse complement strand
TTTGTCATTTCAAGTCAAGTTATTGACTTAAGTCGAGAAATAATCCATTCCCTTTTGTCAATTCTCACTTTTACCCAGAGATTTGAAGAAATAGCAACTATTGCTAAACCCTTTTTTTTTTTTAACACTTGAAGTTTATTGGTTTTGCAAACAAGAAAAATACAGAAATATAAGTAAATCAGGGTATGGGGGAAAAAAAGTCCAATATGAGTCACAATATACGTCAGCATACCAACATAAAAATAAGGAACAGAGAAAGACACATGCACCAGGACACCAGAAGCACCCGGTCAAGACAGTAGAAGGACAACGACACAAAAAGAGGCAAGGGCAAAACGAAGGAAGACGGGGAAAAGAGGGGACAGCAAGAGTGAAAAAAGGATGGCCGCATCAACGTCGCCTGCGTAGAGCTTAGGAAGCCGTAGTGGCCTTTATAAACCACGGCGTACGTAAAGACCCCAATATGAAGCCTGAAGAGGTATGGCCAAATTCACTGTGATAAAACTGGATCCAACAATCCCATGTCTCCTCAAAAATATGCGACGTGTTAGTTGCAAAATGAGCCGCTCTCTCATATTGACACGTCGTAGTAAGGGAATACAGGACGTCATGGATAGTAGGGGAAGACGAAGACTTCCACTTCCTGGCAATACAAATCTTCGCTGCAATGAGAACATGAGCCAGCAGCTTACGTTGAGGGCCAGAGAGGTCGTCAGGAAACATATCGAATAAGGCAATTTCAATAGATCGCGGTATCGGTATAGAGAGAAGATGTGTACTGAGAGCACATACATCGCTCCAATAGCAACATAACTCGGGGCAGTCCCACCAGATATGCGTCATCGTACCCGGAGCACCACAGTTACGCCAGCACAGAGGGGAAACAGTCGGATATATGGACGCCAGCTTAGACGGGACATAATACCAACGAAACAATATCTTCCTATTGGTTTCAAAATGAGTCACGTTCTTCGAAACACCTTGCATCGTGGAGAGAGCCCGAAACCACTCAGAAACTTCGAAAACACGACCCACTTCACGTTCCCAAGCAATCATGTAGGGGAGCTTAGCGTCTGAGGCAGGATTCAGCAAAGCCGAATAGCACAGGGAAATAGCCTTGGGAACAAACGGAGCCCGGAGGCACATCTGGACAACCGGAGCAGGTGGATCGGTAGATGCAAATCTCTGAAGAGCAGAGCGAAGCTGGAGGTATTTGAAAAAATCTTGTCGAGGAAGAAGAAATTCGTCACGCAATTCCTGGAACGAGCGCATATGAGAATGTGTAAAAAGCTGCGATATGGACCTAACACCACTGCGGATCCAATTATCCAAGGAAACGTGAGGCAAAAGAGGCTTCATGGCAGAGAGAGGAGCGAGCCGAGGTACTAAAGTTGGAAAACGAAGAGCGGATCTGTGCTTGTCCCAGACAACAAGAGACCGTTTTGTGGTGGGTAAAACGTCAGGTAGAGATGGACGAAGCGATTTAGGGAGCCATAGTAGATCACCAATCCGATATGGTTGCGTAAACAAAGCCTCTTGATCGACCCACGCCACCTGGGAGACACCAGAAAAAAGCAGTAGAGCCTGAGCAAGAGTCGCCGCTAAGTAGTAAAAATGGACATTCGGGACTCCCAGACCTCCCGAGAGTTTGGGCCGCTGCAGAAGCTTCGTCGACAAACGAGGGCGTTTATTGGACCAAATAAACTTAATCAAACGGGACCGAATAGAACTAAAAAAGGTAGCTGGGAGCACAACAGGAATCGTACGAAAAAAATATAAAAGTTTAGGGAGAGAGTTCATTTTAAATGCAGTGATACGCCCCAGCCAGGAGACCTCCAACTTCGACCATCGATTGAGATCTTCCTGAATCCGGCTCCATAGTGGAAGGAAGTTATGCTTGAACAGAGTAGAAGCTGACTTGGTAACACGGATCCCTAGGTAGGGAAGGAAGTCAGATCTCCAGTCGTAAGGGAAGGAAGACGAAAGCGTAGTCACCAATGAGGAGGGATGGCCAATATTCAGGGCCTGGGATTTGCTCCAATTTATTTTGTAGTAGGAGACAGCACTAAAAGAGTCCAACAGTGCATGCAGCCGTGGTAGAGACGTCAGAGGATCAGTGATCGTCAGGAGCACATCGTCCGCATATAAGCTGATTTTGAACTCCGTAGCATGTGTGGAGAACCCTTTGATCTCCGGGTCCTCACGGATCGCAATCGCCAAGGGTTCCATAGCCAAAGCAAACAAAAGCGGAGACAGCGGGCACCCCTGGCGTGTACCATTTTGTATGAGGAATGGTTTAGAGAGGAATCCAGAGGAGCACACCCTGGCGAAGGGGCCACTATAGAGAAGGAGGACAGCGTTAATAAATGCGTCTGGAAGGTTAAACGCCTGCATGGTAGCCTTCAGGTAGCCCCAGTGGAGACGGTCAAACGCCTTCTCCGCATCCAAGGACAGGAGAAGGCACGGTGAGTTAGTAATATTGGCCAAGTGAACCACGTTAATGATTTTGCGAGTGTTATCGGACGGTTGACGCCCAAGGACAAAGCCCACCTGGTCATTCGAAATCAGTGATGGGAGAAGACCATTCAGACGAAGGGCTAGAAAACGTGAATAAAGCTTCGTATCTGTGTTCAACAGTGAAATTGGTCGATAGTTAGCACAAACGGTGGGAGATTTGCCAGGTTTAGGGATCGTAACAATTTGCGCTTCTGCCATTTCCCCCGGCATGGATGGTGCGGACATAAGGTAGGAAAATAGAGAGCAGATGTGCGGAGCCAGAATCGATTTAAATTTCTGATAATATGAATTCGGCAGACCATCCGGACCAGGTGACTTGTGAGGCTTGAGCCCCTGAAGCACCGCCTCGATTTCCTCAATCGTCGGCGGAGCGACGAGAGAGTCCCACCGTGCTTGAGGTAGTGAAGGAATAGGGAGCGAGCTCAAAAAAGAAGAAATGGAGGCTTGCGACGGATGGTGAGTATGAGGTTGGGAATGCAGATTGTAGAGAGAGTCATAATAGTCCGCAAATTTGTCGCCAATATCTTTGGGGGTGTAGAGCCGTCGACCATCAGTATCTTGAAGGTAGTGGGCCTTATGCTGAACTGTATGTTGGGCGAGTTTTTTGGCAAGCAGAGAGTCTGCCTTGTTGCCTTTGGCATAATATGTTTGATGAAGCCTGCGGAGCATGTATTCTGTGCGTTGAAGTTGAATTTGAAGTATTTCGGACTTGACGGTGGCTAGCTGACGGTACGTATCTGCAGACCAAGAGGCTTTATTAGACAATTCCAGGTCCGTAAGGCGCTGAGTCAGGTCTGAGAAGGAGCGCATCGACGCGCGTTTTCTACGAGCGGCCAATTTGATAAAACATCCCCGAACTACCGCCTTGTGAGCGAGCCATAGGGTTGATGGGGAGACTTCCGGGGTGTCATTAAGTTGAAAATATTCCGAAAGGGACTCAGACACTTCAGTGGAAACATCCGAATGTTGTAATAAACTCTCATTCAGTCTCCACCTGGAGGGGGAAGTGCGTTGTGGAGAGAGAGAAAACAAGGTCCAGACTGGAGCATGATCAGACCACGTAATAGTCCCGATCTCGGCTTTGTTAACCGATTGCAAGGTAAGTTTATCCACCAGGATCAGGTCAATCCTGGAGTAACTAGCGTGCGCCGTCGAGTAAAACGAGTAATCTCTATCAAGTGGGTGGGCGATCCTCCAAGTGTCAAACAACATATGTTGGTGTAATAAGTCTTGAAAGCGAGTACTCAGGGTGGTCAGAGATTTCAAATATTTAGAGGACATTTTGGCTGAAGAATCCAGAGATGGGATCGGAAGCAGATTAAAGTCCCCGCCAACAAAAATACGTCCCGCCGCGACTTTACGGAGTTTAGCGAAGACACGGTCCAGGAAGGAGATTTGATTACAGTTGGGAGAGTACACATTGAGAAACGTACAAACCGAGCCATTGAGAGTGCCATGGAGGATGATATAGCGACCATTAGGATCACAGACTTTAGAGAGGAGCTGGAACTGGACGTCCCTATGGAAGAGAATGGCCACACCAAGTTTCTTACTGGTAGAGGAAGCGTGGAAATCCAGTGGGAAGTACTTAGAGGTCAGACGAGGTTGTTTCGTTTTCAAAAGATGGGTTTCCTGGACCATAACAACAGAGGCATTGCAGGATCTTGCTTCTTGCAGGAGCATATGACGCTTATGGATAGTATTAAGGCCTTTGGCATTAATTGATAACAGCGTGATAGAAGACATGAGCGACAGCAGAAAAAAACAAAAAACAGAGAAAATCAAAAAGAGAAGAAATACAAAGACACACCCAAAAGGAACAACACGCGAGACCAGCAACAAGAGGGAGAGAGAAGAAGAAAGACAAAGACAAACTATACAATCGAGTTTGAGGCTAAAGTCGGAGCCAAGCGAGACTTAAGCCACAATATAATCCCACGGACACGCAGTGGTGCGTGGGAAAATAGGTATAGAGGGCAAGGAAAAACCCAGCTAGTAGTAAGTATATATAAAAAAAAAAAAAAAAAAAAAAAAAATATAAACATATAAATATAAACTTACAGAATATACGCCTTAAACAATAACACCAATAAAATTTATTGGTTAACAC
The DNA here is from genome assembly GCA_009364415.1 of Spea multiplicata. NCBI lineage: Eukaryota > Metazoa > Chordata > Amphibia > Anura > Pelobatidae > Spea > Spea multiplicata. Next base: position 10,076 of record VKOC01020931.1, on the reverse strand, counting down.
GTGAAAGTATGTGTGCAGAGAAGGGCAGCAAGCAATCTAGGGTGGTATACAGCAATTGGGGCCATGTGTCTGAAAATCGGGAAAAGTGTGATCCCGTAGGGGCATAACATTTATCAACGGCCAGGCCTGCAGATAGTGGGGAATAATTCAGGGGTAGAAATGGGAGCAGGCAACAAGAGCATGCCCATGGATAGCAGAGCAAGTAATATGTGAGTGTGTGTGTGAAGATAATAGACAGCAGGAACAAGTCTGGAAAATAAGCCCAGCGAGTGAACAGCTGGCGGTTGCGCCAATGTGGTAAAAAACATATATAAATACTGAAGACATGATAGTGAGTAGCTAATTTGTTTAATGCTCTGTTCTTGAGATCTGAGATCACTGCGTCATAGGTTGAAATCCTATTACCTTCCCTGACCCTTTAAATAAACCCCTCTGTAGTCCTGCAGAGCTGATGTTGGAGCAGCAGAGCAGGTGAGAGCATTTAGCTATAGTCGGTATTCATTTCTAGCTGTCACAAGCATAACAAATCATAAAATATTTAAGGATAAATAACTGATGAAATAATTTAACTTGCTGTAATTTAGGACAAAGATGATTCTGTCATTTGCTTACTTTTGCAAATATCTCAAGGCTGTGTAAATGTAACATTGTGTGCGCGGGTATGGCAGCAACCAACCCAGGGTGGTAGAGAGTGGCCGAGTCAGCCAAAGTGGAGGAATATTGTCCTGGCCTGTAGGTAACGAAAAAACAAACACATAAACAACCTCAATGGGAGAAAGGAACAACAAAGCCCAGAGGTAGTAAAATCAGTCAGAGCACTGACTCAAACTGAAAAAAAGAAGGGTATAAATGATCAAAACCTGACAAGCAATAAAGGAAGAAGTTCAGGTGGTTGGAGGAGGCGCGGTAGATTGGGATGAAGAAGAGCCACGAACTAAGCGCCGGCGATCTTTCCGTTTGTCGGCTGCTACCTGTACCCATTCAGTCGAGATCCCACGGGCTGGAAGAGGCTCTGGAGAAACAGCAACAGTGGACGAATTATCAACCACAACGCCCCAAATGTGAAGAAGTCGGAGGCCATCAGCTGGAGAAAGAACGACGGAGTGTACACCATTCCTGGTCACAAGGAGCTTGACCGGAAAGCCCCATCGGTATGGGATATTATTAGCCCGTAGTGCGGTCGTGACCGGAGCAAAGGACCGCCGCTTAGCCAGGGTAGCCGCGGAGAGATCGGCGAAAAGATGAAGACTGGCATACGGCTCCGGCAAGGTAGGCACAGCCCGGGCACATCTCAGGAGGGCATCTTTGGCATGAAAATAGTGTAGACGAAGAATGACATCTCGTGGGATATGTGATGGGAGAGATTTCGGCTTAGGGATACGGTGTATGCGATCTAGAAGAAAGTCCGAGGAGGGGGCGTCCGGGAGCAGAGAGCAAAAAAATGCAGAAACATATTCAGGTAAGGCCGCCATAGTCACCTCCTCTGGGATCCCCCGTACACGAAGGTTGTTCCTGCGGGAACGGTCCTCTAGGTCAGTGACCTTATCTTGCAGCGAGTGAACCTGATCCTCTAGAGTATTGTGGCGATCCACCAGCTCATTGAAAGTGGAAGCAAATTCCTCAAACTTCCCTTCCATGTGGTCTGTGCGAGAGCCCAATTGGTGAAGATCCGACCGAATCTCAGACAGCATATCTTTAATTTCGGAGGTCATAGCTACCCTCATGCCATCAAGCATGGATTGTAAAAGATGAGTAGTGACCGGAGCATCCGCCATGTCCTCCTCATCCTCCATCTCCGATTGAGAAGCCGGGAGCGGGGGGTCATCGCCATCTTGAGCAGGAAAAGGCGGCCTAGTCCGCTTCGGAAAATACTGTTGGAGTTTGTGTGTAGATCGTTTTGAATGTTTAGAGGCCATCACTACTCACTTAATGGGATTAAAAAGTAAGTAAAAACGAAAAAAAAAGAAAACCAAACATGCAATTAAGCTGTGTTTCGCTGGGGTTTCAACGGAGCTCTAGCACCAAACGTCCATGCAGTTAGGCAGTCAGGCCACGCCCCCTATTATGCATATTTTAATAGAAAATAACACTTAACTTTAGAAAAAGCAGCAGCTCACCCGTCCACTGCCCCTTTGAAATTGCAGCACATGCAGGATCTTGTTAGCACCTAGAACTTTCTGAGGGACACTCAGTTATCATATGCATTAATGTGGAAATCACAGCTGGAGTGTCCATTTAAGCAGAGACAGCTTTCCAGACTCCAAAGCTCCCTTGATTTTTAGCCAGTACGCTGCAAACGGAATCTGTAGTTCAAAAAAAGCTGATCAGATACCCACCGAATCATTTTGCTTTAAATTATGTAATTAAAAGCTCTTTTAAGATACAAGAATGCGGGCAGTAAAAAGAAATGCTTTGAAACAATAACATTCTACACGGTTTGTACAGGTATTAATGAGCTCTGAGCGAGGAGTGATGGTAGCCTTCAGCCCCTGATTACTGCAGGTCCTTCTAACATCTTCACAATGCCAGCCGCCACTCTGCCATCCTCACATCGCCCTTAAATACGAATTCCGCTGCTGACACCTAGAGAACGGAGATTTCCACACAACCAACATCCTCGTGTATTGAAGTGCAAGCGCATGCCTTTGGCTCCTGAACACCAAAGTAAATCTTTTCCTGCGGCTTGAATGTGTAGGAGGAGCAGAATACAATCTTTATTGTTAGCAGATATGGGATAAAGTCCAAGGGCTGTTACATTTATTTCTTGTCTAGAGCAAACTCAGACATGGACTCTGGTGAGCCAGTACGGTTAATTGTCAACACCATGAAAATTTACAACACATATGAAACATAGAAACACAACTCAAGGTCCCTTTAATAGCTGACAAATTACCTGATATTATTTTGTAACATATGTTACAAGTCTGTATAAGCAGGGCAAGCAAGACTTCCATGTAACTATCCAAGTTCACTAGCAGAGCTTGTAAGGGTTTTAACCAAGGAGCAGAAAATATTTGCACCATATGCTTAAACCTACTCTTACCAACAGGTAATCAAACAACTACCGGTTCCTGTGTGTGTCATTAAGATTTATTGCTTAGTGAATTACCTGACACCCTGATGGGTCTGCAGCCCTCCGGGGTTAGCCTCCACATACACCTAACTTAAGCGTATATGAACATTCATTTCTTTTCATTTTTCCATTAATATTCACCCACTGAAACGTGGGTACAAATCTATACATCTGGTTAAAACCATTTTGCCCATTTTCGGTGCAAAACGTTTTGGGGGCCTTGCTACAGATTCTCAATCACACTCACTAGCCGCTTAAGCTTTCATGAGTCCATTTTCAAGCAAGCTTGAGTAACATTCACATAAAAGCAGTCCCAGTCTATTCTCAGAGGTACTTTTCTTCAGTTACCAGAGCTGCACTTAATATTTTCTTTCCATTAACAATTTAGATTTCCTTACGCTCCGGATATGTTCATAGTTTGAAAAAAAATGTGGAATAGCCAAACCCTGCTCGGGAACTCTACAAAGAGTCATTCAGGACTAGGGTAACTTCCTGGCCTTTAACACACGGATTTAGATATACTCTGTAACAAGCTAACAGGCCTCAGAAACAGGTGTATTTCATTTGTGATCATGTGACCCCAATTGCACACAAGTGGATTACATTCACTTTATTGTGCCAATTACATTGAACTTTAACAGGTGATTAAGGGGCGTCATAGCAAAGGAGAGCAGGATCATGACTTTTCAGGTTTGGTATTTGCAAAAAATATATATAAATTATGCAGTGCAATAGAAAAAAAATGTATTGTACTGCCTTTGGAAAGCATTGTGCCTGCTATGTATAAGACTGCTGGGTTCCGAGAACTCTTCTCTTTAGCCGTTTATAGAAAGGTGCCTGCAGACTTTTTCATCTTGCATCGCATGCTGGATGTTTTTTTGCTATATTTTAATATAGCAATAATTACAATATGTACCAAGCACATCTGGCATAACGTCTAAACCGTGCCATATTTCCTCCCCAACTGAACCTTGCCATTTTCTTCATAGTAGCACTCTACTTTTGTTGAAGTGACACCGGTGGTGTTCCAAAAGCACCTTAGGTTTTTCAGTCTGGGATGGATGTCCACATGCTGGCCCTCCTCAGAGAATTTCCTTGCCTATTAGCCTCTATGGTATATAAAAAACTAACATGTTTTATCTCCTGAGATTTCAACAAAGGTTTAAGAAAGATCTCACTGATGTACTCAGCTCTTCCAGCTCAAGTCCTGATTAACTTCAGAGGATCTCAGAGTATAGAAAACTCCCTGGCCTCAAGGAACTCAACAAAGTTCTTACTGCATTCAGCAGAGACATGGTCAACATATGATGGCTGGTCTGTAACCTGTGCCGATTTATCTCTGCAGCAAGGTCAGCAAATAACATTTCTCAGTGCTCAACATGGAGATCAGTGAATTGATCTTTCAAACATGCAGATAACGACTTCAAGTGATGAACCTGATTTACAGAAATTGATCTATAGCCCACAATTGAAGAAACAACAGCAATATTAGGGAGATGGATTTGGCGCATTATATACACTTCGCAAAAAGTAAACTGTAAAAATAATAACTATGTCTGCACCTGCCCCAAGCACCACATCTGCAAATTCACCAATTTAATGAAATAAAATTAGATTAATGCTGTCAAAGCAAAATAAAGTTTTCTCTTTCACCAATTTAGTGAATCATAGAGCTTGCTATGTTTGGGGTGTGAGAAGTGGAAAATGCCTGAAGAACACGGCTCTTTTGATTAATATACATATTTATAATAAGCCCTTTAGTGCTATAGCAAATTAACTTCATAAAAAAATATTCTTCAGATCTCAACTACCTTCACTCGACAGAACAGGAAAAAAAACCTTTATCCAGCAGTGATTATTGTTAAAATTACTTACAGATATTAGGCAATTTAAACAGACCTCTAAATAAGTCTTAAATCTTTCCCACTGCTAAGAATAACTCAACTTTTCTTTTTTGTTTTCTTTTAACCCCTTAATGACAAAGCCCGTACATGTAGCGGGCTCAAAAGCATTGTTTTCTATGGGTTTTGGGACCGCCCATTGTCCTTAAGGGGTTAATAAAACATTATTCCAGTAGGTTTTATTATACAATTTAAGTCCTCAGGGTTGTAACTTTAATGCCAAGCAATGTATATGTTTGGCTTTATATTATACTGCAAACAATAAAGGTTATCTCCCTGTGAAGGCTACAAACCTTTGTACAAAGAATTTATTATTAGGAACGACTGGGGTATGTACTCAATTTTCTGGACAGAAGTCATTATTTCTTGCTTTGCAAACCAAAGAAGCTATCAACATACGCTACAGGAAAGTCCTATTACAGTGGAGTGCTTAAGTGCAATCTTCTGATGACTAATCTTCCCAAAGAAACCGCAAAATAATAGTGCATGAGAATAAAGCTCCAGTAAAATGAATCTGTCACTTTCATAAGGTTTTCACAACATTGAATGAATGTACTCTGTATTTATCATATATATTTACACATACACACGCATAGTAGTTTTTATTGTAAAGCTAAGTTTGGTACGTGAGGCAGTCCTTCCGAGCAGAGTCAGGTGAGGGTCTTGCCTCTGTATGTCTGAATGAAGTAGAGCACTGAAATGATGAAGTCATATCCCAGGGCTCTCCATTACTCAGATATGCAGAGGCCATGAGTGTGAGGGACAGCAAGAGTCCTGCTTGCCTCAAGGCAAATGACCTGGCAAATCCTAAGAGCAGCCCTGCACCCAAGGCTGTCAGCTTTCACCAAGCATCTTTTCAAGGTACTGTTCTTCCTTACTCCTACATTACTTTAATTATGTTTTGCCAAGAACACTTGTGATTTCCATTGCCGAATTAATTTCCGTTTGGTTTTCATGTATTTAAACTTTCAGAGGTAAGAATAAAATGGCAAATCAAGTTGTTATGGCCTTTCTTGCTCAGATGACAAGTGGTTGTAAATGTGAAAAGCCAGTGCAGACAGACATTAAACTTTGTACAATATAGCAATAATGGCCAATTTGTTTGTGGGGTACTGCAAAGGCAAAGTTGTTTATTTCATTAAACAACCCCAGCAAGGACTTTAATATCTAGTTGAGAGAATAGAGAACGGACAGTCAATCAGAAAAAAATGGGGTCTATTCACTAAAGATAGAGTTAACAAGAGGGTTGTAGTTTCAACTTCTTAACTACAACTCCGGTTACCCTTTTCTGTATGAGGAGCCTGGCTGGCCCTGCATAATGCATAGATAAATGTAGTCAAAATAAAAGTCTCTTTGCACGTGATTTATAAATAAAGGACATGCTCAGCTAGAGAAATATAAGCCAATGTGGGCCCTTTATAATGAATAGAAAAGAAGGGCAGTTGAAACCATAGCTCTCCAGCACATTTTTACTTTAGGGAATAAGCCCTATAGATTTGTTGCCAAAAGCTCTTTAAATGGCCAGTGAATTAATGACGAGCTGCAACTAAGCAAAGAGAGCACCTAGTGCACTACACTAGTCATACACAGACTTAAGTTGTGATGCATGTAATTAGTTACTTTTAAATAGATCTTGGGCTTCATTCATGCTTTTGCTAAAAATGAAGATTGGCCACCAAAATCAAACTTACAAGTAAGCATTTGAACTGAGACCACAAATTCAGAACGCATTTAGCGTTCATCTCATAATCACAACGCAGAGTGTGCTGATTCCAAGTCCAGACCACTGGGCATGATAGGGAAAATGTCTGACATTACCGCAGGACACTGTCACAATCAGTGCACTACAGCCATCATTTTTCTGTTTGCCAATGCTTGTTTTGTATACTTACTTCTGTGCTAAATTAATATGTTATGCCTTTGCAGCTACTAATGTATCAACTGATATAATAATAACAATAACATTTACATGTATGCATTCAATACTGGGGCAAAAATAAAATACTCTTTTACAGTTGCATCTATCCGTATTTAAGTGATTGTGAACGTGGTTTCAGACGTGGTTTCAGATTTGGAAGCTTGTCTGAGCAAGGCCCTCTTCAACTTTCGTGACTGTAAATCTAAATTATTGTGTCCTATTCCCCCGCGGCACAAGAACACGCTATATAAATCAATAAATAATAATACATGTAACTTCTAAATCAGTCCACACATTGCATTGAAAGGGTTGAATTGTCGCTGTTTTATGGATTCTTTCCATGTCCTAAGATGTAAAAACATATCCATTAAATCAGTTAGTAAAAGTTGTTTTTTATTTCAGTGTAAAATTTTTTACTTAGTGGCTGCAGTCTAGAATTCCCAATCGCTATTTAGGGTTTTAGACAGGGAGTTGAATCCCAAACCATGTATTTGAATCCCTCCAGTGCCACTACGTAGGAACCGGCCCAATAGTTTAAGTTATGTAGCTGTACATTCCCTGCTGTGCAAGCAATTACTAAAAAATACTTTTCTATAGTATAGCAGGGCTTCCTTACCTCCCTGGTTAGAAATCTAGCATGTTTATGGGTATCCACAAGACATCCATTTAATCTGAAGACACCGGGACTCCATCTGGGAGGAAAGAAGCCTGCTGATTGGTCTTTGACCAATCAGCCACTTTTAAGGGAGTAAAAAAATTTGAAAAAAACGATTAATGCCTTTAGGTAGCGATCGGATCCTTGGTGTAGGCAGCTACCAGCTTGACCGGTGTATGTTGGGAAAGCTAACATGACATTGTGATTGTGAGACGATTGTAAAATCAGCTGGCAAATGAAAAGCCTGTTTCCCTGTTGGGGTCACAGGTGTCCCCCAACTCTAACCCCCAATAAAAAAATTAATAAAACCCAGAAAGCACAATATTTTATTTAAAAAAAATATGTATTCATTTTTAGGTAAAAATAGGTTTTTACTCTGATTGCAGAGTGCCCCCCCAGAAATGCCTTATACCTCTATATGCCACTCTGTCCCATGATATGCATTTTAAACCCCCTATATGACAGATTATGCAAATTATGCAAATTAGCACGGCTAGGTAAGGGGTATTTTACACCATAAAGACTCAAGCTTGTATGAGAAATTTTCTTACACTTACACACAATAACACCATACAGGAACAGACACACACATGCTCACATCTTATGCTCACAAACACTAACACCTTACAGTAACACACACGCTAACATTCTAATGCCATACTGAAACATTTACAACACCAAGCACACTAACGCTACACTAATGCATACACTATCCAACAACATTCACACACTAGCTAACAATATACATATATAAAAAGACACCTTAACACTATGGACACACATACACACTGATTCACTGATTCTGGCACTATACATTTACACACATACACACTGACTCTGACATAACAGTATAAACAAACACACACACATATATATATATATATATATATATATATATTTATATATATTATACACACCCACTGACTGACACTACAGTATACAGTTACATACACTACCCCTTCACATTTTGTAGGAAACCTTAGGGTGCTGGATACACAATGGTGGCCCTGGCCAGTTTTTACCCCCTTTTCCCGCAAAACCATGGGTGACAAAAAGTGGTTTGTGATGACTCGGGGTTTGTCACGCCCTGCGTTCATCCACATCTATAGGACAAAGCTATTTAAAGGGTGAGGGTTATTAAGAAAAGTATAAGCGGACACTCGGTCTCTGGCCATTTACTCAATACTCTCCTTCTGATTTCATAGAGATTCATTAAATCAGATAACAAATTAGGTGCCATAATATATCAGGGCTACCCGCAGACTTTTAACACGCCTCCAGCAAATGGGTATACCGAAAGAACATTGATTAATTTAGAAAACGTGCACGTCAACACAGCTGCAATGTTCTCCTCCAGCACGGGAAGTGTTAACCAAATGAACATCAAGGGTTACATGATTTACTGCGGGAAAACAAACGATCCAGCTCACCATGCTAACGTGCACTGTGACATGTGATGAGATAAAGAAAGAAAAAAAAAGGAAAAGCAAATATCAGCTCCAGGGCACCTCTCATTCTTATCTAAACAAAAGCTGCTTCTGAATCCTAAGCAAGTAAGTGAGAGAGTGAGAGAGAGAGAGGCCTGAATGTCTCCTTTCAGTGGTAATTCTGGGACTCCCAGGAGATCGCTCCAGCAGCTGCCTCACAGGACTTTCTCTCACCTCCGGGACATCGCTGAACATTACTCATTTCTGCAGAGCTAGCATATTCCCACAAGAGCTTTTTTTCTTTTCCTAGTGTTCCCTTTTCGTGTTTGCTTTGAATTTCTCTAAGATCTCTGCTCAGTCTGTATCAACATTGTGTTGCACCATGCAAATGACAGCCGACTAATAAAAACACGCACTTAGGCAAACCTTGCCCTTAACGCTTTCACGACCAGAGGAGATACAGCTTTGCTCACCCAGTTTTGGCAAAGACAAATGAAACAGTCTTCTGCTGACAGGCAGATATTCCAAAATTGGAAAACGTACAGATCCCTAATGTTCAGCAATGATGGATTACCTTTAGCTGGGAATGATGTACTATGTCGGCTTCAAAATAAAACATAGCCATTTGTTCTAAAGCCCCAAAACAAAACTAAAGTGCATAATAAAGATAAATATAATAATAACACCAACAGGCAGTGAATAAGCAAATCTTTGGCTTGGGAATAGAAGCAATAAGTCATCCCCTTTCTAAAAACCTATACTATTTTTCAACATAGTGCCAGTATTTTTCCACGACGACAAACCATGTCCCTATGACATTGTTTGCAGATCATAAGCAGTAACTCCCCAAGGACAGGACTCAAAAAGACACAAAGCTTGGCAGCATTAAAATCTGTGAACAATTAATGGGTTTTTTTTCCCAGTGACTTAGTCCAATAAAATAAATCCTCAAAGGCTGTTGCTAGAAACCCTCACAACATATGTGTCTGGGATATCCGCAAAAGGAGGGCTTGCAAAATTACTAAGTGATTGGAAGCCCCTCATCAAGAATAGAACGCGATCATAAAATCCTGCACTGCATTCAGGATGGGTTTCCAAGGAC
>VKOC01020930.1:0-73645 GCA_009364415.1 Spea multiplicata | reverse complement strand
GTGGCCTATAGGGGGTTAAAAGGCATTTCTGGAGGCAGAGTGCCCATGATATGCCTTTTAACCCTCTTTATGCCACTCTGCCTCCAGAAAAGCCTTATGACCCCCTATATAACACTCCCCCCTGACTTACCACTGCTTCTGACTCCCTGGTGTCTGGTGGGGTGGATCTTAGTCTCATAGTCAGACCTCTATTTGAGGTCTGATTAGAAGACGACCTTGAATATAAGACGAGGCGTATTTTTCAGAGCATTTGCTCTGAAAAACACCTCGTCTTATAATCGAGCAAATACGGTATTTTAATTTCTTTAGAGATGGAACATTTCTACCATTGTCAATTCTTGCCTGACACTCATATGCTGATGAAGAAACAGGGCTCTGCAGACCTGCTTTCCTGATAACAGTATGTGTGATCACTGCATGGAGGCCGTTGACATGGTCCTTGTGGAAAAGCCTCTGCCTCGCTCTCATGGAATAGATTGACATTGTCTTTGTCAGATGCTGCTTGCTGTATGAGCGAGTACATGCACAGAACTAACAGACATTGGCTGCTGCTGGTTGTACCCAAGCGTCCAACAATGGCCACCTCCACCCTCAAACTGAGCAAGTACTCACCCTGACAGTGCTTGTTTTCCAGAGTGATATAGATGATATAGCATACAGATGGTAAGATGTTTTGTGATTGGAATTGGGCGTTTGGCCTATTGTAAAAACCCTCTGCACTCACAGAGATCTATTTCTCTACATGCTTTCAAATAGAAAAGAAAAAGAGGGCACCATATCTATGCATGTTCAGATTGACCGTCACATTCTCCTTACTCGTGCATCACAGATGATGTCAGAATTAGGTTTTATATGTCATCATCCTACTTAACTTGCTGAATTCAATGCTTGAATATGTCTAAACAGTTCTGTGAAAAAGATGTATATATTTATATTAACTGGTGCACTTATAGAGGCTGTGCTGTGCTGGCTACGTAGACACCTCTGTAGTGTAAGTGAGCTGAGAAAAATCTTTGCTCTGCGGTCTGCCTACTGTTGTTCAGCAGAGGGGCTGCTGCCCATTAACTTGGTCAAGGTTACTATCCACAGCTGTCACACTACGTGTATATATAGTATAGTGAGTTCCTTTTTATTTTATGTCATAACCCAGTAGACGTGCACATGGAAATGATTCAGACACATTTTTCATTTCATTCGGGTCCATTTGTTTTGGGTTAAGATGAAATTCGGAGGGATTTTCCCACTCAACAGCTAAATTTGTTGCCGCTCCTTCCCGTTCTACACTGATCTACCTGCATTACTATGCCCTATGAGAGTACTTCCGGAAAAGGGATGCCCCAGGTGGACAGTCTCTCCCCCATTCCTCCAATTGGTGAGAGGGTGTGCGCGGAGGCTGCACCCGTTTGAGGATGCACTCCGAGAGGCCTGGGTAATGCAGTGGGGAAAAGAGGACCAAAATAGAATGAAGAAGACAGAACAACAAGAACAGGCAAGACAAGAAGCATATGGAAGAGGAGATGGGGACTGTAACGGGTTCACCAAGAGAGCTGTAGTAACTCCCAGAGATCACCCACATGTATCCTCCTGTCGTCCCCGGAATCACTTCCAGCACCAGCCAGCATGCGCACCTTGGAACCCTGCTATGTGTACCCAATAAGTAGACACAACTACCTTGAACTGAGTACAGCAGGAATGAACAGTTTATTGATGTAAAACATAGACTGATATATCCACAGAACCTCATTAACATAAATTAACATTGATAAACAGGTAGACAACCCAACCTTTAATCCCCAGGCAGCAATCCTATTGATGGGATTAATTAAACAATGGCGTTCGTGCCTGTTTGGTAGCCGGGCTGGAGCCATCTCTGAGTACCTTGGGCCCCTGTATGACAGGTCATTCTGTCACAGGGACATTGAGAGAGAGCATGTTAAGAGAGCGTGAGAGAAAGAGTGGAAAAAGACAAACAAATATTTGGAGTTTTCTGCTTCATTTTCGTTGATTTTCTTAGGGTCCCTCTTTTTTTTTGGACATTCGTATGAATTAATGAAATTTTGCAAATTTCCTTTAAAAGTCTACAGATCAGCGAGATCTACAGTGGTTGGCACCATACTAAAATCTTTCATGACGTTTGATGGAGTTGACATAGAAAATAACAGGTTTGCAACCAAGACACAAGACTGAAACCAGAGCGATTAGTCATTATTCGCACTTCAAAAGAAAGTCAGAATGGATTAGTGCGCAGGCAGTCATTTTCATAGGGATGCAGTGTTCTTTAGGAACGCCAGCGAATGTATTGCTGTTTACTTGCGTTTTGAGACTTGTCCCCGAGAGCACCGGTTACCTTTGCACCAATGATTTGCTGCTTGCAGGTGCACCTACGCTGCCATTCTGTCAATTCTATGCGTGAAAGGGAGACAGACAGGTCTATTTTCTGTGCCAGCAGCCACCGGGGCATGAAGTACTGCTTTCTAGATTTATACATGGTGCAGCTTACCGCTAGTCCCAGGGAATTTCTTACTGTGCATGTCAAGTGGCTTTCCTCCTACCTTGACATGCCAGTTCTACATTTGCATATAACCTTCCATAGCAATTGTTGGTTTTTTTCTAATGCTAATGTTTTCTGGTTTGATGGCAGTTCACTTTGAAGCCGACTCACCTCTCTAGAGCCTGCAAAAGGTTTTTGCCGTTTCTGCCTGTGTTCTACACATCAAACAGCTTAACATTGCTTTGCTGGTGTATAGATTGTTTGATGTCAGGAAAGGAAGCGATTATCCTTTCCTCGCGTTGCTATCATTAGTTTATAGCAAAGGTAGTCATCGTACAAAGAACAAATTCGTCTTGTCTAGCATGGTCAAAACAGGCCCGTTACAAATATTAAGTGTGGATATTTGCTGATTTAGATGAGGCATGTTTATTGTTACTGGGTGATATCTGCAATATGATCTGGCACCAAGAACCCTTTAAGCAGGGCTCAACAACAGCAACTGTCAATCTACAACTCTTAAAGAGACCTTGGTGCATATGGTATCTGTGTGGGCCGCTCATGCGGTCCTCCTTGCAAATGCAGGGAGGGATTCTGTACAATCCTGCAGGTGCATTTCGCTGTTTTCTGCCCTCCTGCACCCCCACAATGTACACAACGTCAGTCATATCCCAGAAATGTTCTGTCCGTTTCCCATTGTGTGTTTCCCCTCTTCTTTAAATCAGGAATATTTAGCAGTCAACAAGCTTTTACTTATTCCTATTGTATATTTTATAGTATTTGGCCGTCGTGAATAACTTAGAATTTGATTTATTTTCTTTATAAACTTAATGTGTCCTTATCTTTGTTCTATTTCGCGTATTCACTCGCACATCAAAATGTACGCAGTGTAATTTCTTTGACACCCTAGGTGCACAATAGAGCTACAAGGACGGTGAAATATTGTGTGGGACTGTGAATAAAAGATAATATGAGCTAATATAATACGAGTACTGTATTAGTGGTGTGTTGGCGATAAATGCAGATACAGTAGGATTAAAGTACAGTTGCTAAAAGTTGAAGTAATTGAGCTTGACAGGATCTGGCGTCTATAATATAAACATGAACATTTTACAAACTTGTCGAAAAGGCAAATTGTAAACTAGTGGGAATTACAGTCTTGTGAACAAAGTACACCCTCTTTGAATTCAATATTTTTACCTTTCAGGACATAACAATTATCTGTTCCTTAGCACGTCTAAATATTACAGCAAGTATGACCGCCCTTATAAAAGCCGAAGTTTTAACAGTTTGCTGGTGTGGAGAATTAAGTTGTGTGTTAACACAATGTCAAGGAGGAAAGACCTCGGCAATGATCTTAGAGAAGCAGTTGTTGTTGCCCATCAATCTGGGAAGGGTTATAAGGCCATTTTCCAAACAATTTAAAGTCCATCATTCTACAGTGAGATTATTCAAAAGTGGAAAACATTCAAGACAGTTGCCAATCTTCCCAGGGGTGGCCGCCCCTGTAAATTCACCCCAAGGTCAAACCATGCAATGCTCAGTGAAATTGCAAAAAAAAAAACAAGCGTTACATCTCAGGTTCTACAGGCTTTAGTTAGCATGTTAACTATAAAATGTCATCACAGTACAATTAGAAAAAGACTGATCAAGTATGGTTTCTTAGGATGGGTTGCCATGAGAAAGCCTATGGTCCCTAAAAAGAACATGGCAGCACGGCTTAGGTTTGTAAGGTTGCATCTGAACAACCCATAAGACTTTTGGAACAATGTCCTTTGGATAGTCGAGACCAAAGTGGAGTTGTTTGACCATTATGCGCAGCGCTATGTTTGGCAAAAACTAAACACAGCATATAGGCACAAACATCTCATACCAACTTTCATGCATGGTGTTGGAGAGGTGATGATTTGGCTTGTTTTGCAGCCGCAGGACCTGGGACTCTTGAAATCATTGAGTTAACGATGAACTCCTCTGTATACCAAAGTATTCTAATAGTAGTAGTTAAATGTGAGGCAATCTATCCAACAGTTAAAGCTTGCCCAAAATTGGGACATATAACGGGACAGTGATCCCAAGCACACCAATAAATCTACAACAGAACGGCTGAAAAAGAAAACAATCAAGGTGTTGTAATGGCCCAGTCCAGTTCTCAAACCAATTAAAATGCTGTGGTGGAACCCTAAGAGACCTGTGCATAACCAAATGCCCGCAAACCTCAATGAACTGACGCAACGTTGTAATGAAGAGTGGAACCAAAATTCCTCTACAACGATGTTAGTTATTGCTGTTGAAAGTGGTTGTATAAGCTATTGAATCATAAGGTGTACTTAGTTTTTCACACATGGCTTCTTCATTTTGGCTTTACTTTAATAAATGGTGATACGGTGTAATATGTCATGTCATATGTGTATTTTTTAGACCTGCTAAGGAACAGAGGATTGTTATATACTAAAATGTAAAACCATAGAAGGAATCTGATACTGTGAAGCCACACAAGAGGTTAAAGAATAATCATCCTTTGCAAATTTGAATGCATTTCGTTTCATGACCTTCAATTTTCAGCAATTATATATTGAATATCTTATCACATTTCTATAATATGTGATCAAATAGTATATCCATGGTGTTATGGAGATCATCGTGCCATCAGCAAAAAAATGTACTAAATATATGATGTGTTAAGCTAAGAGGTTTATTATTTGGATGCATCGTATATTTTTTGCTGATGGCACAATGATCTCCATAACACCATGGATATACTACTTGAGGTTTGGGGTTAATTTAGAATCTAAAGAGT
Organism: Spea multiplicata; assembly: GCA_009364415.1. Lineage (NCBI taxonomy): Eukaryota > Metazoa > Chordata > Amphibia > Anura > Pelobatidae > Spea > Spea multiplicata. The sequence goes on along the minus strand of VKOC01020930.1, from coordinate 68,360 downwards.
GTTTAATGTATTTACAAACACAACTTATTTTCAAGGCAAATTTCCGATAACTTTACAGAATTTTATACATTTTAAATTTAAGTTTATATAATCTTTTATAAAAATGTATTCAACTCTTATGCTCGTTTTATGTAACATGTCTACTGCTGATTAAAGTGGGTTCTAGGCTTAAAATAAAATTGTCTTTGCACATTTACTAAAATTGTCATATAACATATCCAGTTACGGTGAAAATAATATGAATATAGACAGGTGTTCTGGATTACCATAAACTGATATTACATAGGAAGTGTGTACTCTTAAAACAGACAGGAGCATGGGATTAGCAGAACCAGTAGGACCCAAAAAGGATGTAATTACACAAGTGCATATTGTGACACAGAGGGAGGACCCAGCCATAGGTAATTTTTTTTAAAAAATAATTTTTGTTACTGTTGTGCACACTATACCATAGAGCTATACATAGGCCAGTTAGCTAATTCATATTTAAGAATGTTATGGACCAGGGACATAAAACTGGTCCTGTTTGTAAGATTTGTGCTCAGAACAGAAACCGACACAGCCAAGACATTGTTTTTGTGTAATTTTGTGTCTTCGTGATTCTTCTGCATCATGCTTCCAGACTGTGTTTGAAATATCTGACAGAGTTCTTTGTAGAACAAGGTAAAACAGGTTGAGATTAATTACAGAAATGTGTCACCAAAAGTTGTTGCTATGTCTTTATGGACAAAACCCGACGGATAAGTAATGTATATAGCTTTTGAAATAGTCAGTTGTTCTTTCGTGTCCATTATTTATTAGGCTCTTACATTCTTGTATCATCTCCAGCAGAGCCATTTATCAAGTTTCACTGCTACTTTTTTGATTCTGCAAATCAATACTTCGTAATCTTTTTCTAATCTAAAAGCATCTCTTTAAAAGTTTACTGGAGTGTATTTAAAGGTGCACCCCAGCCCTCATACACTTTAAAGGGAAACAGCATGCATTACTAATCTCTGAATAGTAAACCAAGTATATGTTTACAAAAGCATTGTGTCTTTTTGTTTTTGTTCTAGCAATTCTAGTTTTCAGACAGCTTCATATTAGGCATTTGTATGTGTTCTAGCTCTCTGTTCTTAGCTCATGCTACCGGACAAACTCCTTGACTTCTTATCATACTGCCTGTGGTAAATAATAGAATGACTTAGTCTTAATCATCACGTTTAACACCCTGAATAATGAAAGTCTGTTGAGGAATAGAATTAATTAGAATTGCCATAAAGAATCCACTCAGTGTGGTGGTTGAGCAGAGAAGGTCACCTAAATTAGCACCAATGTCAACCTCCAAGCATTCGTATAAAGGAAGTGTCAGGCCCCTGGCTTATGTCGCCGCCAGCCCGGGATCCACCCCCCCCCTACAACTCCAACCATCCGCCAGATCCTCTGTTCGGGGTCTTGCGGTCGTGGTGTAGCCCGCATTCCCCGGCCTTTAGTAAGGTGCGGAGAGCGAGTGCTGACGGGTGGGGGCATGTCCTTCGGCCCTGATGGCGGGGCTTCATTGGAAGAGGTAGGACACGCGGCAGGGAGCAGTGGAGAGGGACAGATCCACTCCAATAGTGATTTGTGTGGAGAGGAGGGGCTATAGTGTCTGGTGGGAGGAGCCATGACCTGACAGGGCTATTTAAACCCCCAGCACTGTTCAATCAGTGCTTGCTCGTATTCAAGCTGTTCCCTTATTTGCCTTGATCCCTGTTACTTGGTTCCCCTTTTTGCCTCCCCTTGTACTTACCTTGTACTTTGTGGGTTACCCAGCTATACAACTGGACTTTTACTCTCCAATCCTTGAACTTGGCTACACTGCTGGACTTTTGTGATACTCTCCTACCCCCGACCTGGGCATCTTATATCTACATTCCATTTACTACCTCCCTGAACCTTTGGAATATTGGAATAAATACTCTTCTGGGAGATTTGTTTCTTTGTCTGGCCAGTTCTCATTTAAAGCGTCTCTCTGGGCTGTGCTCCATTCACCCAACCCTGACACGAAGTTTATTGGAACAAAATAAGATCAAATCAGTTTGTGTCTGTGCTAACCTGCATCACTGCATACAGCACTGTATATTTTCCCCACAAGACTTCTCCTCTAATCAATATGATAGCTGAGTATATTTTTTTATAAAGCGACAATCCAGTGTCTCATGCAGCCCCAGTGAACAATGCATGTTAAAGAACTTTGTTTATACTTTAACATTTTCTACACCGTAGAGGGGAAAAGTTAGGTCTTCCCTTTAGGAGGACCTGCTGCTTCAGTGGTCCTGTTTCTGCTCATGTGCGCATAGAAACTTTTGCTACTATTGAAGTATACGTTCACGTGTTTCACGAGAATATCACATCAGAAAATAATAGTTAAGACCTTGTTGCCCCTATCAGTGCCTGCTTTTGAGTCACATGGCAATTAAGTGTTCCCAGCAAAAATTGAAGAACGAGACAAAGCTTTGTTAGATCTTTGCTTTCCCTATCTAACTTTTATCATTCTAATGATATTTTCCCATTTACATATTTTCTACATGAACAGGCAGTCATTGCCTTGAGATTTATCACGCCCTGTACTATATTAAGCATCAATGCTAGGAACAAGACTTTGCACTCTATATCATGTGAGGCATTTCAAAGGGGAATTGAGCATTATAGTGCTGTATACAGTATTAAAGAAATGTATTATTATTTGCTTCAATAAACTTCCTTTATCTGCAGACCCTGGGGGCTGCCATTGTTGTCCGTCATATGATATTGGGTGGGCTTTCCCTGCTTTGACCCCATACTGGGTCGATTCTTTATAGCAATGCTAATGAAATTCTGGTTGCCCATCAAAATCATTTGCTCCATACAGTGAAAGTGCTTGTGTGATCGACAGAGCTGTCCTTTGCAATAAGGCAGTATTAAAAGGAATCGGGGTACATGTCCTGGTGATCGGGTTAAGATAATGGAGCTAGAAGACATACAAATGGCTAACATACAGTTGTCCTAAAGCACGTTAAATGAAAACAAAAAAATAGAATTGTTTAGAAAAAACAAACAAAAAAGCACTATTTTTTAAACCCATTTTTATGCAATGCTATTAATAAAATGTTTTGGTCGGGGGCCTACTTTAAAGAAAGGCTATGCTTTGTCGTGTTCCTGTTAGGGTAGATCAGGGTCGCTAAACAACATCCATCTATTTTGGGAATATTGGGAGGCATCTCAGTTGCTGGCAACTATTTTCATCCTTGACATCACATTGTCCCTGCGAAAATGCATGGTGCGTTTTCGTTAATGAATTACACACCAGGCAGTAAATTACTTTGTGCCTCTTGCTTAACCTCTAATACTTGTAATTTCCCGATGCTAGTCATTTAAAAGCAATTCATACCTAGCGCTCAGTCTGCTGTAGACGTTCGACATGCTTCAGTGACTTCAAGATGGCTGCCATCTTCTGCTTTTCCCCCTGGCATCTACATTATCGTTCTTGCGTGTGTCTCCCTTCCTACAATGCCTTCTATTGCTTGCATTTCTTCTCACCAAATCTTTTTGATCTCTAATGAAATATGCAACCGAGATATGTTGACCTCCGGTTAATTACTATTTTGTACAAGGGTTGCGTGCAGAAGCCACAAAGATAAGAACAATTTCTTAACAATGCTTGTCATCTAGGTTGGAACGGCAAGTTTTATTCAGGAAAGAAAACCAAATAAAATGGGAATTCCTCATGTTTTATTCTTAGTACCCCCGTAGCACGACGTCGCATACTATGGATTTAAGCAATAACCTGCCTATGTTAACAATTTTCTGTGAATTCTCAGAGAACAATTATCAAAACCCAGGTATACAGCTTTATAAATTGTCGGTTTAGGAGTGTTATTGATATTGTCATATGGGATCATCGTCCTGGTTTGCGTGTGTTTAGGAATTCTCCCCATAAAACCTAGACTGAATACATGTGTTTTACTATGATAGTAACCTTAGTTCCTTTCTTTATTTTCAGGTGTCTTGGGATTTTTCCAGTAATCAAGAATGCCTCTGGTCAAAAGAAACATTGAGCCTAGGCACCTATGCCACACTGTCCTGCCCAGGGGTATCAAGAATGAACTTGAATGTGTCACAAATATTTCTTTAGCAAACATAATCAGACAACTAAGTAGCCTCAGTAAGTATTGATCTCCGTGCAAGGTCTTAAGATGCCTGCCCGTTTCTTTTGTGGTTGTGGTAGGTTCAACCAGCATGTACCACATAACGGAAATGGTACAAAGTCAATGAGAGCAATTATCCAACAGATATAATAGCTTTGCTTTCAATGGAGGTTTAAAAGCCTTCAACCAATTCTATTGTTATTTAAGGAGTAAACCTCCTTGTAAAAAATCAGTCTGGATGTTTTTATCATTTTTTGTTTAATGGTTTTTTTTTTACCTGTAAAAACCTAAATACCGCTAATAGAATACATTTCTAATGATATTTAATCTCTTTGAAGGGCCCCATTATAATGTGTAGAGGACAGTCAGCATTCTAATTACTTATGCGCTGGAAGAGACATTAGTGTGGAAATGAATGCATAATGAAAGCTAATAGTATAAAAGTTAGCAAAGACTCTTGATGCAGTATCTAAAATCTAGACTGTCGGGTATGCTTATCATTATGAACAAAGCAATAACGGTAGATGTAAAATGTGAACAAAAAGCAGACAACAAATATGTCAAGAATATAATAGACCCCACAAATATCATAAATCCAACTAGTATAAAAATCAAGTTGTGTTCAATATCCCGCGAACATAAGGTCACTTCTAATAAAGTCAAACTCGCATGTACAGAGGTCCCCGAAGCAGAAACAAAAATTACCTTTTTACCTTAAATAAATAGCATCTGGCAGTTCATGGCTGGTCCAACCTGAAGATTGGACGGAGAACTGGTTTTTGTAGACGTAGATGTCAAACCCTAGGCTATTTTATAAACTAACCTGCATTGCAAGTCTTCCAACACGACAGCTCTTGAAGGGAACTGGATGCCCAACTCAGCTCCATGTTAATTTCTCCAAATTACTGTATACACAAGCTGTCAGAGAGGGGGAGAAGCTGTTTATTTAGAATAATGTGTCCAGTGCTGGAGAATCTGGCTTCAGAAAAATAAATCATTTAGTTACGAAGGGTCACTACAAAGCTTCCATGGTTTTACTAACAAGGCATTCTAGAAAAGTCTAGAATGTCCCATTCCAGGGACATCGTAACAGAATTCAGGAGAGCTTAGGGCGTGCATACAGCTATCCTGTAGTATTAATATTCAAAAGGGGCTGGCTAGGTGGGCCAATTAGTTATTTTGTGCCATCACTGTCTATGTACCCAGACACACGTGCCATATTTAACCTAAACGGTGTACTAATGTTGATTTAAAACCACAAATATTGCTTTGGGAAAGACAAAACATCCCAATCTAGTAGCTCAGCTAACTAACTGCAACGTGTTTGCAAAAAGCATCTGAAATATTACTCTAAATCGCCTCTTACCGAAGGGATCTATAAACAACTTGTTTTGGGAATGAAGGTGCTAGAATGAATAGAACAATTGTTTGCACATCAGGCATAAAAGTAGCAGGGCAATTAACGCTGCAGGAGACCCAATAACACCGTGTGGTTTCCAGAAAGTAAATGTGCATTTTTTTATTGTTTGTATATCTTTTTTTAATGTTAGTTTGTTCTGTCAAATAAAACAGCATGCCTCATTCGCTGTCTGTATTGGAAACGGCTTAAAGCAGCTGTGCTTAGAGGATGCTTCCTGTTAAAATAATGCCCAGACGCACGGCCTCTGGAGGGTGAGCTACAGCTTTACGCTGTGCAATAATCCTGCCATGAACCATGTGTGGGTCTCTCACCTGTTTTGCGTTGCAGATAATTCTCCGCAGCTAAAGCAATGGACAACTTCACTGCACTTCTAGGATAGGCAGATATCAGTTGAAGGGTGGCTACCATTATTAAGCCACTCTTGTTACTGGACAAAAGTTTCATTAATCGAATAATTAATATTGCCCCAAACGTCATTGCCTATCTTCAAAGTTCTCAGTACTTTAATATGCTTAACCTCTTGACTGCTAACGACGGCATGGTGCCGTCGCTAGCAGTCCCAGTCAGGTGCTAACGACGGCACCATGCCGTCGCTAGCACTAACTTACCTTGATGGGGGTCTGTGGACCCCCATCACCACCTATCCCGGCAATCTGCCCCTCATGTTGAAGGGCATCGCTGGGACCACCCGATCCGGCCGGTGACGTCGCGCGTAATGACGCGATGACGTCACCGCGCAACTTTATTTACAACTGACAATTGTCAGTTAAAGCGGCATGGGGGCATGCTGCTTAGATGCCTGTATCTCAGGCATCTAAGCAGCTACAGACCCCCAACATATACCGTTGGAAAGGTAATCGCCTCACCTTTCCAACGGTATAATGCTTGTGAAAAAATAATAAAAACTTTTAAGTTAAAAAAATTAAAATGTACAAAAAAAAGTTAAAAAAATGATTTGGGGGTCTCTAAAGGCAGATGAATAAAGATCAAAATTGCCCAGAGACCCCCAAATTAAATTATTTAAACATTAACTAGCTTAACTTTAAAAAAAAAAGTTTAAGTATTCTAGCTAAATGATCACTGTGGTAGCCAATGTTACCACAGTGATCATATAGCTATGAAAAGTCAGATTCCCTTTATAAAAATGGCCGATACAAAATTTTAACCCCATGATCCCTTTGATCATGGGGTTAAATTTAGCCAATGGTAAAGGGAAGAAATTTTTGAAATCCTGATGACCTGTAAATATTAGTAAAATCAGCCGCTTAGCCTGTAAGGTACGTGAGTATCCATCTCATCGCTGGAGCGCCTTGCATTTTTACTGCAAAACTTATTTTTGCTGTAAAAGTGATTTTTTTTCTCTCCCTTTACGATCATTTCTTTGGGATTGTAAGGGGAAAGAATGGTGTGTGCTTCTGTGAGTGAATGTACGGATAGTATGGTGTGTGCTTCTGCGAGTGAATGGAGATATGAAAGGTGTGTGAATGGTCAGTAATTAGGGTTGAAGCCATGATGTGGCATTACTGCTCGCGCAAGAAGTTAAATTATGGCACAAAAAGTACACATTTGCAGAAACTACACCCCTTGGCGCATCAAATGAGGGGCTGCATGTGTTTCTAGGACAAACCTGGAGTGCGCAAGACACAAATGAACATGTCGCTATGGTTAGAAAAAACATTTTCTAGCCAAAGCGACACATTCCATCATTATTTGTGAACTCAACTTTTGTCCTAGAAATACATGTAACCCCTCATTTGAAGCTCCAAGGGGTGTAGTTTCTTGAAATGTGTACTTTATGTACCCTAATTTAACTTCCCAGATGTCTCGACCACTTTATCTTCAGATATGGCAGATTTCAGAATCTTGTTAAAAATTGTCTTAAAACATTTAGGGGTGATGCCTGCAATTAGACAGCTCTAGGCAGCTGGGAAGTTAAATTATGGTACAAAAAGTATACATTTGCAGAAACTACACCCCTTGGCGCATCAAATGAGGGGCTGCATGTGTTTCTAGGACAAACCTGGAGTGCGCAAGACATAAATGAACTTGTCACTTTTAATTTTATTTTTTTAAATTTATTTTTAGTGTGATATTCACTTATTTTCTTGTGCAAGTCAGATTTGTGATACAAATACAAGTGAGACCTCATTTGCTGCGGCTGGGGGTGTAGTTTCTAAAAATATATAGTTTTGTTGGCATATTTTAACATCCCGGGCAGCTAGAGCTGTTTAATTGACGCAGCCATGCATTAAATTTAAAGATGTCTTTTGTGATAGTCTAATAAATTTAACTTTTAGCAATAAAATATTAGAAAAACACAGTCTACTGTTCTCAATGTCTGTTTATTTTTGACCGGTTACCTACTACAAATATTTAGCAACACAGGTTTTGATATTAGAGTTTAGAAAAATAAAATTACAATCTAGTTTTTATTGAGTGGGAAGTGAAAAAATACACCTTTTTCCCATTTTTGGCTTTATTTTGCAAACCTAATCAGACATACACATATAAAAATGGTATATTTGGAATCTGCTGGGTGTGCTGAAAAAAAACAATATATGGTTTGTATCGTTTATTCCCAAGAAATGTACTTCTAAACGCGTTTAAACGAAAGGTGCACCAAAATGCAGAAAAACAGCTTAGCACCCAGGTGGGAAAGGGCTTAGCAGCCAAGGGGTTAAAGATTTCACATTGCTTTGTTTGTTATACTAAGCATACATGACTTATCGCTTTGCTGCAGTCTTTAACAGTTTCAAGCGAATGAGCTTCGAGTTGACCAGGGCAGCTCTAGGCAGCGAGGTAGAAATGCGACAAACTGGTTTTTTGAAAAGGTGGCACATTGTGACAAAGCAGCACAGGCCATTCTACTCCTGATGCGCTGTGTACCTGATGCCATCCACCTGTCAGCGCTGGGTGCGGCTGAAATAGGAGAATCCACTAAATAGAAGTGGTGTCCATGTAGTGCAGAAAAAGACGAGGACAGAGGCAGTTTAGAGAGCTTCATTCCAAACGAACAGGAACCCCAGACACAATTTTATACAAATGACACCTTTTTATTTCAACATGAATTGCAGCAAACATGTTGTAGTTAAATAACTTGCAGTCTTGATTAGAAAAACAGCATACTCTCCGAATAAACGCTCAGCACTCCAAATTACGTAGATAGGCTTAACATACAGAGTGCAGTCCTTCAGCAAACCTAGAAAAAATGTGTGTGTGTGTGTATATATATATATATATATATATTATGCAAATGTCTATCTTATCCTTTGGGCATGCACAGTACCCATTAATGGTCCATTATAGATTGGCGTAGGGCCAGAAACCAGGCAATTTTATTAGAGATTGCATCTGAAGAAACCACACTACTCTACTTTTACACAGTTGCAATGTTTCTCTTTTAGGTAAATATGCAGAAGATGTATTTGGGGAATTATTTAACGAGGCACACAGTTTTTCATTCAGAGTGAATTCATTACAAGAGCGTGTGGACCGATTGTCGGTTAGCGTAACCCAGCTTGATCCAAAAGAAGAAGAACGTAAGTGCCTAATATGCTTATTTTCCTGTCCAAAATAAAATATATATTTTTAGCAACCTAACTTTTGGTACAACAGAAAAAAACAAAAACATTTTGCTGCCGAGACAAATCTCTTGAGAAACCAACACAGCTGGAAAGTTGTTCGGTGCTGTTGTCTATTGTCAGTTCTTGAAGTAGGTCATCTTAGGTTCCACATTCCGTTGTACTTAATTAAGCAGTGGGTATAAGTGTCGTGTCCTGAAAATCTGTTTAATATAGTGCCTCTTTTACGTTTCCCAGATCCCTCAATCTCAATTGTCAATGTTAGGTCACTTTTTGTTTGTTTTGTTTTAGTAAATGAAACTTGTTTTACAGTACAAAATGAATTCTACTGTTTTGGTCAAGAATCCTCGTATCAAATGTGAATAAAAAAAATATCTTTAAGCAGAATGTTTTTCTTCCTCACAACACCTACTTGTTTTGTTTTTATATGTCCATCACGTATGCACTCGAAAGGTTTTTCCTGGACTCACTGATCAAAAACAGAATGGGTGCTTTCCAGCCGAAACACAGCCTTTAAAATGTTATGATGAGAGCAGGTTTATATAAAGACTTTATACCAAGAGTTACGGTTCACTTTGTAAAATTCAATGGCCACGCGCTATTTGAAATGTTTTGTGTTTTGGCTTTTATATATAATACTTTATATATTTCTTAGAGAATTGCCCTCATGGCGGGTTAAACTGGTGTTTGAACGGTTTACCCACTAAAGAGAAAGTTGAGAGGAGAGTAATAGTTACTTCACTATTTATAATGAATGGCCAACACTGGCATGTTCCTTCAGGAACAAGAGCTTAATGGCCCTGCATAATGTGTAATTCAATGTGTAGAGAGACTTTCTCACTGATTTAACTATACGTTATACAAGGCCAGCCAAGCTCGTTCAGCAGCGGAAGCCCACTGCGGTTGCGCCTTCATGAGGTAAAGTTGAAACCGCAACCCTCTTGTCAATTCTCCCTTTAGTGAATAAAGCCCTGAATTTTTCTTAATCAGCATGTATTGGGGGAAATTGTGTCACACTGGTTTGTCTTCAGGTAAGATATATATATATATATTATATAATATATATATAATGGTGAGATTATACTATTGATGCCTCTTTGTCTGATCGGGCGCGTTGTATACATGTATGCCCCCCCCCCTCATTTTCTCTTCGTATTTGGTATTATTGTAATTTGTGAGAAACTTCAATAAAATGTACCTTACCAACAAATACAAAAGTAAAGCCCTGCATGATATCTTTAACTCCCCAGTCTGTACATGTTTTTTTTTAAAATGCCTCACGAAAGAAGAATGCCTGTTTAAGTACTTTGCAATGTGCATTCTTTACCTGCAATAATTAAATAAGACTTACCAGAGCTTCAGCGTACCGCCCCAAGCAGCCAATCACAGACAAGAACCCTGAACTCTTGTGCTGAATATGGCTACCGATCAGTATGCCCGCGACCATCCGACAAACACATCGCCTGCAATGAAGATAGCTGGAGGCGCAGGGGAAAAAAGAAACACTCGTGATACTCCTATATATATATATATATATATATATACGGTATATATATACGGTATATAAATTATCATGTATAAATATATGTGTATTTGTTTTTTTGATAATACATTTAAACTTTAGGCTGAAGGAGACACCAGGACTGCTATAGGAAGTAAAGTCAGATGACACTTCGTATAAGAGCTCTTATAATCCTATAATCTGAAGGTAGTTGTTGTCTGTTGAAAAAAAGGAGTATCTCCAGGTTTTTGAAGATGCCGTTCGGCTTATACAATCATTGTACTCTCTAGTAAACATAAGCAGATCATTTTTTTATATAATTTCTTTTAAAACTTTAATACCATCAAAACAGCACCAAAACATTTATGGTGCTTTTTAAGTTCTATGACAACTAGCTATCAGTGCCTGCTTTTGGGTAACATGGCGGTTAAGTGATCCCAACAAATATATCAATAATTCTTGTTTTAAGCAGAGTACTGCAGAATTTAGTACAACAGAATAATGGAAAAGAATGGAGTCCTGCTGAACTATGCATAGCTTTGTGTGATTGGAAAGGAATAAACAACTCTTGAGATGTTTTTTTGCTAAAACAATTACCTGCTGGAGATTATCTTTCTGTTGATATTCCCAGCAGCACTTATCATGACGACATTATAAGTCATATATATATAATAGTATTATATATTTATATAATATTATTATATTATATATATTATTGCTGTATATCGATATAGGTATATAGTACACACACTAACAACTATTGTTAGAGCGTGCGTACTTCGAAGAGGATCGGTAGGTTGATTGTGTCGGTATACCTTCTTTTTTGTTTTTGTTTTGTTTTTTTGGGTTCAGGTTTGGATCTTGGATCCTTCTTCCTGTTTGTCCTTTGTATGACAAAAAAAGGGAAAGAATGTCTGTCCGCAGCCTGCTTAGTCCTCCGGCAGGCCTCTCAGCAGGTTAACCATCTGCAGACTGATTCCAACAGTACAGGGGTGTCTACACCTACGAATAGGTTCTTTTTTCCTCTCCTGTTGTGTTTGATGGAGGTGAAAGCCCTTTGTCTGGCTGTACTGACCATGTAGAGTCAGGCTTTTGTAGAGGGGTGCTTTTTTGTCTCATTTGGGTATTTGGGTTTACCTCTTGAGTAGGTGCGACCCTGTTATGCTATTGTTTAGCGGCCATCCGCTCATGCTGCCCTCTCATCTGATGTAGAACAACAACTTGCAGGGAGGCTTTTTATTTCAAGTGTAGAGGTTGTGGAGCTCATTACTACCATCACTGTCTTAGAGTTGCCTCATGAGGTCAAAGAGAAAGAGACTGATTGTTATTTTTTAACCAGTCATGCCAACTTTTTCAGAAGTAGAAGGCCTCCCTTTGGCAGTTTTTCAACCTATTTGCCATGTTAGCAAAGGCCACCAGAAAGTCCAGCATTCTAGTAGAAGATGCTGCTCAATTTTCTGACCTCATAGACAGGAAAGCTGCGGGCACTGCAATTGTGTTCAACTGTTGGGCATGCCTTCAGCAGGGAACAATTCAACCATGGATGTCTTTAGAGACAAGCCGGCACATCAGGTATTTAAAATTTGTGGCTGGCTGGGGAGTATTATTGACTTTTGCACAATACAAGACTGTACAAGTACTGGTTTTGTTAGAGCTTTCAGAGGAGCGCAAAATAGTCAAGTGCTGGAAGTCTTGGTGGCCTCGATGTTTCCCTGGTGGAGGTCATCTATTAGAAGTCTACATTAAGGGCTTGTTGATTCTCCAAACCGATGACTCAAATCAGCATCAGATTAGCACTCTATTAGCTCCAAGGCTGTTCAGATCTGCAGAGAAAGGACCAAGGACAAGTATGCTACTACACGTGCTTCTCTCTGTTCTTGTCCAACATGCTTTCTGGGTGGCACATTTTTATAGGTTTGTTTATGCTGATATGGTGTTGGTATATCTTTGGTCAGTGCCTCTGGCAGATACACTGGCAAAAAATATTCTGTTCTTTACTGCGTCAAAGATTAGAGAAATGTCCCATGTATTATTAGAGATAGATTTTATTGTTTGGCATCTTCTTTAAACTACCGCCATTTACATGGTTGTTGCTTTATTGCTTTGTACAAGAGATCTCTTCCTTTTTAGGGTGAAAAGAATTCAAGGGATATTTAGTTCATGTGAAATAAAAAATCACTAATTTAATAACATTCTGGAAAACAGCAGCTGTTGTATCTGTGGAACAACTGCTGGGAAAACTGTTAAGGAGCAGCTGTCTGAGTTAATGTCTAATCTCTCATTTGATTCCCTGGTCTTTTAAAACAATGCAAGTGTTAGCTTTACTTCATCATAGCAGATGAGGACTTCTAGATTTGAGTGTAACAATGGCTGAATTGTTTAAAGAAAGCCTTTTATGAAAGTTCACCAGTAGCTGATATGATACGAAATTGCTGAATCTGTCTGCATGTAATACAATATCTACAGAGATATTTTTAGTTTGTTCCCACTTAAATATATCTGCTTTCATTTTGTTTCAGCTGAACCTTTGCCTAGTTATCTTTTGTAATTATGAAGTATTTGGTTTGTGAAATGTTATGTGTGCCTTGCTCAAAAGTCTTGGCACTATAATGTAGATTGGCACTGCCCACCATCCTTCTGTTGAAGGAAGCGATGGTCATGGGATAATTTGAGGATCTCTCCTGACTGCCCACTGAGCTGTAAAATTGATCAAGGTCAATCATGACTTCCATGTGGCCATCTTGCAATGAGCACCACAGTATGACATAATATATCAGTGTTCTGCTTTAATACTGTAGGGTGGCTGTACACATGAGGTAGGTTTATGGACCTCAAGTCTAACTATATACCTCCCAACATGCCACCATATACCTCATACCCTCTCCAGGCACCTGAAATGTTGGGAGGTATGGATAGGTATTGTACAAAATGATAAAGGAAACAAAAAGAAGCACCCGCACTATATGAAAGACCATTTAAACATTTAGGATTCAGTTCCCTTATTTAGGGTTCACTATCCTGTTTTGTATCTCCAGTATTCAAATTTGCATCAGTGGGCTATTACCTAGTGTAGCTTTTCATGTTTTATTATTATTTTTATCGAATTATATAGTACTGTAAAAGACCTGACATTCCAAATATTGACCACACAGGTGTTCCACTCCTTTCTTTAACTTTGGTAGTTAAATCAAATATTTCATTAGGATCAATATCCGTAGGGCTGCTGAATGCCCAGGTATCACCCAGAAATAATGATAATTTAATCTTGCAGAAATTTGATGCAAAATACGGGCACTGATAGTATCGAAGTCTGTGTTGCTATAGAAGCAGAAAAGCTTTGAAGTTTATGCGATTAAACAAAACTAAACACGTCAGAACACTCAGTAGTTTGCTTGTATGCAACAGCACCCTTTAAACTACACACACGAGCTGCGAGAAGGCTCACTGTGAATGTACCGGGGTGACTGGCCGACACAAGAGAAGCCTTTTGAAATTACATCTGCTGTTTTCCAGAAGGTAAATTAGCTAGTTTGTTTACTCAACCTAGTTTCCTAAGTATCAGATTATGGAAATATATGTTCATTCTTGCTGCTGTTTTTTGTATGCTTGCTTTTATTATTATTTTTTATTTTTTTTATAAACATGCAATGCAACTTGGATTAGAATGTGGACCCCATGCCTTGACCTGGTTATTACACTCATCTCCATGCATCGATAGCTCTAGCAGTGATGTTGAGTTAATTTGACAATTTAGAGGGCAGTTTCAAAGTGCCCAACCCCAAAACTACCTTTTTAGCTGTCACATTAATTCAGCTTCACTTCATCGCTGGTAGGTGGAATCTTTTGGTTTTGTAATAGGAGATTATGCCTACATTGTTGTTGGTTCTGTTTAGTTCAGTCTGTTGGCAATACACTAAATGAACCTCCTGAATACCCCCCATCTCTTGCTTTTTTGGGGGGTTTGTGGGCCTCAAGACACATCCCATAGTGGAGAATTTACGGTTTAGTACACTAAATAACCCTATGAAACGGTGTATAATGTGAGAGGAAATTCCTTTCCTCCGAAACTGCAAAGTTTGCTCCCCTTTTATTAAGTTACTGCTCCTCTTTGATCAAAACTTATGGCACCGTTTGTAAGGGTATACATAATGAGTCTGTCATTTTGAAACCAAATATCTTGAAACAAGACACAAGCTTTAAGTATTTTTAATAAATGAACTTAGCTTTGATCACGACACTTCCCTATCAATGGCAGCATGTACAGATTGTACTCTCCGAAGTGACAAAAAACACAAAACCCCATAAATACAAGAAACAATATGTGACATCGCTGGGTTGCCTTCATTTTCATTGCACAGTGATTTTATAGTGTTAGGGTTTCATGTAGGAGCTTGCACTTCTAGGCCATCTCCTGCATGTGGTCAGCATCAAAGAGCATAAAACATATCTACCAGCAGCAAGCTATGTAATTATAACCTCCAATCCAGACACCACGTCATTAACAAATCCTATAATAAGGCAGTTTCATTCAGCATAGATAGTTATGTTGGTTTGCACTGTGAAACCTGCAGCCTCTGTCATATGTTTGAACACTTAAAATCCTTTTGGGCGACTATGCCTTATGTTTTATTACTTGTACTGTTTACTGCGGAGAAAATGAACCCTTCTGGTAACCTTATTGATATATTCATTGTGAGGTATTAATAACAGGGACACTGAGTGAGAGGCTGTCCCTTTGTTATCAGCATCCTTTACACTATGTGAACTGGGTGGCTTATTTAATGTATGCAAGAAAGGTCACATCTTAAAAACAAGTCTATACTATCTGGGAATTCATGCACACCGTTTTATAACGAATACTGTAACACCGTTTACTACAGAACAGATAAGGAACAACTATTGGAATCGTCCTTCTCCAATGTGCAAGCTTGAGGATTATATCTACTTATTATCAGAGATGGGACGTTTGCTCATGGGGTCATTACAAGTGGAACTGGGCAAATACACTGAGCAGAGAAAGATTTCTTCTTAACCAATGGAGAAAAATAATTAAAAAGTCTTTTTGAAATATGCAAATATATACTTCATTTACTTTGATACTAATTGGGCCAGGTTCTCAGAGTACTTCTTATCTTGGGAAAGAGAGCCAGGCATGTGCCAAAAGATTATTGGTATGCAACATGGATTTAATAATAATACCTTATCTACTTTTGAAAAACGAGCCCAGTCACCTTTTAATAAACAGTCTTGGTTTAGGTCCAGATGGGATATAAAAGTGTCCTGATGATACGATGAATTGGATATTACAGTTAAAACTTATAATGTAGATTATTGGAAGCCCGGACTCACAAACAGTATCACCCTGATCTTATCCATCAATACCGTATTTGCTCAATTATAAGATGACCCTGATTATAAGAATAAATTTGAATATTAATTTCGGAGAACGCCTGAATAAGACTACCCTATTGGAAAAAAGTTTTACTAGTAAATATTAATTCACATGTAAACTTTTTTTTTATATTTAATAAAAACTATGATTGAGCAAAATTATGTTTTTGTTTTAATTTCCTTTTATTTGCCACTCTGCCCCAGTTATGCACATCTGCCCCCCAGATATTCCTTATGCTCCCCAGAAATGCCTTATGCCCCCAGAAATGCCTTATAGCCCCTATATGCCCTCTACCCAAGAATTATCCCTTTTAACCCCCCTATTTACCACCTCTGCCCCCCAGAAATGCCTTATACAACCCATATATGCCACTCTGCCTTCCCTGACATTCCTTTAACCCCTATTTGCCACTCTCCCCCCAGATATGCCTTTATACACCCATATATGCTACTCTGCCTCCAGAAAACCCTTATAACCCCACCCATGCCACCCCCCCCGACTTGCCAGTGTATCCCTAGATTTGTCCCCTGTGCTTCAGACTCCCTGGTATATAGTGGGGGCAGCCGGTGGAGGTCTGTGCGATGCACGCAGACAACCTCTGCTGCTGGCTAGTACTTCAGCCGGGGCTTCTATGACTGAGCCCCGGAAGGACATGTGACGGCGGTGCTGTCATAGAAGGCCTGGCGGAAGTACCGACCAGCAGCAGCGGACGTTGTCTGTGCTCATCCCGGAAACGTTCACTGGCTGTGGGATGCGCACAGACAACCTCCACTGCTGCCGGCACTTCCGGCGGGGCTTTTATGGTGGAGCATCAGAAGGTCATGTGATGCAGGTGCTCCGTCATAGAAGCCCCAGAGGAAGTGCCGGCAGCAGCGGAGGTTGTCTGCGTGCATCGCACAGACCTCCACCTGCTGCCAGAGAGGAGGATCCAGGTTGCCTGCAGTGCTGCGGGGGATCTGGATCTTAGTCTTGTAGTCTGACCTCTATTTGAGGTCTGATTATAAGACTACCTCGAATATAAGGCAAGGGATATTTTTCATAGCATTTGCTCTGGAAAAAAAACTTGTCTTATAATCAAGCAAATACGAGTAAGTCATTCAACATAAATATCATAATGTTC
Organism: Spea multiplicata; assembly: GCA_009364415.1. NCBI lineage: Eukaryota > Metazoa > Chordata > Amphibia > Anura > Pelobatidae > Spea > Spea multiplicata. The sequence goes on along the minus strand of VKOC01020930.1, from coordinate 51,201 downwards.
TGATTATGCAAATGTTAGCAATGTTTGAAAGTTTCTTCTGTTAGTAATTAACCTTGGGAGTTCTATGTACGAATGTGTGTCTTACTGTACACCACATTTTTAAAAGGCAGGTGATAATGCATATTCATAGCAGGTTATTTCCTAAGTAGTTGGTAATTCCCACATTCAGTGTTAAGTTTCAAAACCAGTTCAATGTATCCCTCAAAGCAGGAATTCTTAGTTATTCGAGCATGCACGGAGTCCCTTGAGAGTCTCAATGGAAGAAATAGTATGAATGTTATCTGTCATTTATGTACAAAGACTGATTCAGTGCAATGACACTAGTCCTTTGAGTACAACTTCTTTCTCTCTCCAGCTTTCATTTATAGATTAGATGTTTGCTAATCATGCTTCGAATTTATGTCTTTGTCTTGCTTGGGAGTGTATTTTCATTTTAAACCTGCAAATACTTTCATTTATTTCATATAGAAACCGCTTCATTTCTGATTTGGTATCAGGCTTTACATTACAAAGCCAATCGCTAAAGCTACCACATCATCTGCAGTTTATAATTTTTAATTAATAAACACTACAATCAATCTGATTTCTAAGATTAAAGCACCAGTCATGTCGTGCCTCTGTTTGCATTCCAGTGAAGCAACTGGCAAAGCCACTTGGCTATACCTATCTCAGAGCAAGGTTGAATTGGGAGAGCACAGGCCTGCTTGTAAAGTGAATGTGACTGATGTTTCTGACTTGATCCCCTGGAGGGGGGGCTATAACAGATTCCACTCTTTTGAGAATTCTTTCCACCCGATTTTGGAGGAAATCTTGTGAGGTCAGGCAATTCATCTCCATGGGATTGAGGTCAGGACTCTGTGCGGGCCAGTCAAGTTCTTCCACACCATACTCATCCTACCATGTCTTTATTTACCTTGCTTTGTGCACTGGGGCACAGTCATGCTGGAATAGAAAATGGCCTTCCACAAGGATGGAAGCATAGCATTGTCCAAAATGTCTTTGAATGCTGTAGCATTCACATTACCATTCACTGGAACTAAGGGGCTGAAAAACAGCCCCAGACCATTATCCTTCCTACACTAAACCTTACAGTAGGCACTATACACTCCGGTTGGTAGTGTTCTTCTGGAATCTGCCAAACACACAGTTATCCATCAGGCTTGCAGTTAGTTAAAAGTTAAATGCGATTCATCATTCCAGGGAACACGTTTCCACTGCTCCAGAGTCCAGTTGTGGGTGCTTTACACCACTCCAACTGATGCTTGGCACTTGCACGTAGTGATATTTGGCTTGTGTGAAGCTACTGGGCCATAGAAACCCATTTCATGAAGCTCCTGACGCACAATGCTCGTGCTGATGTTGCATCCAGAGGCAGTTTGGAACTCTGTAGTGAATGATGCTTCAAAAAACTGTGTTAAACCCCCCCCCAAAAAAAAAAAAACTTAAGAGCTGAGTGTTTGTGTGGCCTACAGCGTAATTGGTGAGTTGTTGTTACTCCTAGATGGTTCCACTTCCCTTGCAGTGGACCAGGACAAACTAAAAAGGCATTGAATTCATTCTCCTGCCAATGTCTACATGTTAACAATGGGGGCAGCTGAAACACTTAAACTCACTAATTATTGGCACTTGTTTGCATAGGGTTGGTTCCAAATCAATGCGAGTGTCTATGTAAGCAAAAGTATTTATTCGGAATAATTAACAGCAATAAAAACTATTTATTTTTGCTATCGTTTTCGTAAGCACAAAAAACAGAATATTGGAAGTTATTTGAAATGAGCCCTTAAATTCAGCAAGTGCTCTTCTTTTGCACAGCTTGAAAAAGGAAAGGGATATAGATAGTACAATTAAACATTTCTATTTGTGTCACAATAGAAACGGTGGAGATTTACTAAGATAAATACTCTGAATTTAAAACACTGTCTACTCTTTATATTCAGTAAATCAGCCTTAGTGGTATAACCAGAGTAGAATAATATTTTGTGCCCCCCCCCAACAAGTACCACCCCCACCCATCTATCTGGTTGTAAGACTAATTCCACCCATGTAAAGACTATATAGTATTAAGTGTTTACATTTTGCTTGTAAACACAGTTATCAAATAATTGAAGTAGGATGTGGCTGCCTATTTTCTTCTATTTCCTACTTTTTTTTTTTTTTTTTTTGCCTATTTTCTTCTATTTCCTACTTTTTTTTTTTTTTTTTTAGATATTTTCTTTTATTTTTTTTTTATACATGTGTGTGTATCATACGGGGGGGGTGTCTGTATATATACATAATATATATATATATATGATGTATATAATATTATATTTAGATTACTATTACATTTTAGATGTTTATGTTATTATATAATTGTTATTATTATGTTTACCGCTTGGTAATAGCGTTTACGCACTCATGTTGATGATTATACATTCTGTTCCAGCGTCCTCGCGCTACCCTCTTCCCATTCAAGTGACAATCTGTCAACTCAACACAGATCACAGGCACTAATTTTTAAAAAATTGCGTCGCCCCCTGCTTTCTGTGCCTGGGGCAGCCTCACCACTAGCCCCCCTATAGATAGGCTACTGATCAGCCTTGGCCGCTCTGATACATATCCCAGGGGTTGTGTTCCATCAGCTGCCTATTTTCACAGCAAGTGTGGATATCCCCGGTTACTTGAAGCTAGATTTCAAGGTAGGGTGCTGTCACAACTTCATTAACTAAGAAATGTGGACCTTAATAAAATGGGGAGCTGGAACTACTAAGGCAGTTTCTCATGAAAGCCTCATTAGTGAATACATCGCCGTGTTTTTGCACGGCTGTTTTAGATACTGGCAAAGTCAAAATATAGGTCTTTAAGATCAGGTATGCTTTAACTATTATGCCATTATTTTCAGGTATACTTTAACCATTATGCCTTTGGATGGCAAAAATGTGTGAAAAGCACTGCGAAGATATATTAAACATAGTTGGCTAGTCATGCATGTTGTACATGCCATCATTTACAGAATTATATATTTCACATATGGCTAAGATATGTAAAATATATCTAAGACGAGACCCCGGAATTAATAAGGTTTGAGCCTTTACAGCAGGACAATGTGCAGACTCGATGTTCCGAATAGTTCCATTGTTTTGTGGATTTCCTGCTATGACTTGGAGCAGCATCTTGCTCAGGAACTGCAAACGAATAACAGAAAATATATATTGTGATGTTCCTTGAGTGTGCTTACAGACAAAACATACTGTTTTTTAAATGCTTTTGGTCATCTAGTTCTCTTCTATTGAAATAAACTTCCCTCCTGTGTTAAATCCCTTTAAGTATAAAAATGTTTCTATCGCATCTCCTCTTTCTCTTCTTTGCTCCAAGTTATATCTTGATGACTTTTGCCCAAACCATTTGAGTAGACTAAAACTTTGTTGTTACTTATACAATATGTATTTATAGTTTAATTGAATCCTGTAATGGTTTATGGACCTACGTATAGCTAGGGCTGAGTCAGCTTGTTGGTCATAAGGAAAATCCAATATATGGTCAGGTCAAGCTAGCCCAGCTATAAATCATTGTACTTGCGTACTGTTTCATTTTGGCTTGCTTTCTTTTGGAATGGTCCTGTTACTAATTTCAATGCCCTTTGTGTTATGTTTCAGTTTCGCTTCAAGACATCACTATGAGGAAAGCCTTTCGAAGCTCGACAACCCAGGATCAGCAGCTGTTTGACCGCAGATCTTTACCAATTCCTCTCCGAGAAACATATAACCTATGTGAACATCCTCCACCTCTCAATATTCTGACTCCCTACAGGTCAGTATTCACCAGTAGGCCACCTGCTTACATTAAATGAATTATGGATTTCCATCACTTTTGTATACAGCTTCAGTTCCCAGTTCAAAGAGGACAAACAAAGCCCTTGAAATTGTATTTCAACAAATAACATCGATAGTCAAGGAACTCCTAATGGAGCTGATTTCTCCTCACCGGGTCAGAAGTGATAAATTAGCTACTGAGAAGACTATTTTATAACTACACCATAGAAATCGGGATTGCATATAATAAAAGCAACTAACAAAAGATTAGTAGTTAATATTTGAGCTGCTCCCGATTTCATTCTGTCACATGGATTCAAAGATATTTAGTTCTGCTAGCTGTGCACCTCTCTCTCTGGTAACTTCAGAAAATACAGGGTAGGTCATGGCATCATAACTCATGTTCTTACCCTGTCTAGCATGTTTCTCAGTGCACAGATCATTTTATATTTACAAAACAAGATAAAAATCCAGAGGAAGTAAAAGCCATCCACATGCAGTGCTGTGGAAAAGTATTTGCCTGTTTCCCTATTTCTTCTGTTTTTGCATAATTGGCTTACTTAAATGTTTCCAATCATTAAACTAATTTTAATATTAAGGACATAAAAACAAAATGCTGTTTATAAATGGATAATTTCATATATAGAAGGAAAAAAAATTCAACCCTTGAAAAAGTAATTGCCCCCATTCGTTACTAAACCAATTAGGCAAAATTAATTGATGATTGGGTTCAATTTCACTAATTGATTACTGCCACCCCTGTTGATTCTAAACACCAATTACATAGAACCTGTCTTGAAAAGAGAAGTAGGCTAAAAGGTCTCAAAAAGCAACATATAATGCCACGATCTCAAAGAAATTCAGTGACAGATGGGAAACAAAGTCATTGACATCTATCACCCTGGAAAGGGTTGCAAATCGATTTCTAATGCACTTGGACTCCAGGGAACCATGTTAACCACCATTAGCTACAAATGGAGAAAACTTGGAATGACGATGAAACTTGCCAGGAGAAGTCAGCCTACCATCAACAACTCTCATCCAGGAGGTCACAAAAGAACCCGTAAAGAACACGTAAAGAACTGCAGGCCTCACTTGCCTCTGTAAGGGTCAGTTTTTATGATTTTACAACAGTAAAGCTAGCACAGCATTCCACAATAAGAACATCAGTCAGTTTGTGACCGAAAGCTCAAGCAAAGCTGGTTTATGCAGCAGGACAATGATCTGAAGCACACAAGCAAGAATGGCTCAAGAGACAAAATGGAGTGGCTTGAGTCATGACTTGAATCCGATTGAGATGCTGTGACATAACCTTAAAAAGGCAACTCAGGTTGTTCTTATATCAAAATTAGTTGGATGATCTGTAACATTTAAGTATAATAAATATGCTGATTTGACTGTTCAGCTAAAATAAGCTTCATTCCATAGTAATCTATTGACAGTGAGGGGGTACGGACAGAAAGGCAGCTATGTGACCTGCAACTTTAGGAAACCCTTTAGTTCTCCTGTCTGAGGCTGTTCAAAGCCTTATGCCCACTCAGCCCCCCCCCCCAAACTCTAAAGTTTGGTTTGCCTTTTTGCTTCCTAGTTTCATGGTCAGTAATACTTTATCACAGTGTATTAAAGTAAGACTATATATGTTTTTCTTTCAAATTATAAAACTGCTGTGTAGAGCACATGGTGTGCAACAGATGTCACAAGTTTATGCCTATTATTTAAGCAAACCAATTAAATTAAAAAAATGCACTGTTCTCTGAACATTCTGTTCAAGTGAGAAATGTAATTGCCATTACAGGGAACCTTTTCATACTGATATTTGGTTTGCATCTTAATTCTTTAAATACACAGTTGATGCTGTGGCTTTCAGTTGCTTGCACAATGTGAACTGAATTCTGAATGAGCTGGTTCCTGTCCCATATGGCCTGATTCACCATGCTGATAATAGGGCAGTACATCTGGAGTCATACTGCATGCCAATGTATCACGGCTAAGCAGCACAACACTCTGCCCCTTGGTTCCACTCATAGCTTTCTAACAGCTTTGTACTTAACGCTTGAGTCTTTCTACAGAATGGACCATCCACATTAACTCTGGTATATACTACCTTAGGTTTTCTGGATTAGCACCTTCTCATTCTCAGTATCTCAATGACTGTTCTTTTCCACTTAGTTAAATGTACCCCTGCTGTATTTTTTTCCTTTGCTTTCCTTTCCTCTATAGTTAGCATTAAAGTATTAATTTAGTAAGGCTTTTAATAAAGTGTTGACCAACACATTAAGTATTTGGCAAATGAATAGCAATGGCAATTCATTATTGATAAACTAGCGAAAACATCAAATTTAATAATCTGATAAATACATTAAATTATTGGTAAATCACGTTAATAATTAACCCCTTGAGGACACTTGACGTGCCTGACACGACATGGGGTTAAACAAGCTTACAAAGCAATGAATGATTGCTTTCTTCGCTCAGCTGGTGTTCCGGCAATTCCTCAACATTGAAGTATTCAGCAACACCCAAACAAAATGTAGGGGCCCCATGTGGTTAGGAGAGGATCAACGATTGCATTTAGCAACACAAAAAAAGTCAGGAGTTTGATCGCTTTTAGGAGCATTTCAAAATGTCACTTGATAGACATACTGCCTAACATGATGGAGTGGTGCCCATTCGATGAGCTCTGAGCTCCCCCTGAAGGGTGACTACAGGTACTTCAGCCAACCATGCAGGTCAATGGAGCCCAGCTCACTTATCACTGTGATCAGTAAAATGAAATTTAAAATATATATATAAATAAAAATGTAATAAAATTTTTAAATAAAAAAGACTCCAGTGGGGTTAGTCTGACGTCATAAAGTGACCCATCCAGTTCAAAGAAAATACGTCCAGAAAATGTAAAACAGAAAAAAACCCAAACCTTTCCTGGCATGGAAAGAGCTAAAGCAGTATTTGAACTACCCTGGGGTGTCTAGTTTTCAAAAATATTTGGTTTGATTGAGTAAATTGAATTGGCCAGTTTCAAAGAAGTCACCAGCTATTACACTTTGTGACCCTACACGCTGGTTCCATCTGTGCGCCCCGGGAAACGACATCATATCCCCATGCTCAGTCACCTATGAAATAGGGGCTCCATTTCTTACCCACTCTCTTTGAAATTTTGCAATGTATGTCTTTGGCTTATATTTATAGGTTTTAGTAAGATTTAAATGTAAAGAAAGTTATGTTTCTTATCTTAGGTAGAGATCAAGTAGAATGAATGTAAAATACACGCGCTAACCTCCATTGTGTGCAGTCAGGCATTGAGCTGCGTACAGAGCAATATAAGTACAGTAGATGCTGTTGAAAGTAGGTCATATAATATAGAAACGAGAGTTCCTACTGTATTGTCGGTATTTTGAAAGAAACAGTGGGTTATATTACAAGTGCTTTTAAACCCAGAGATAAAATATAAGCCTTGCAACCATATGTCATATAAATTGTAACAGGGTTTTACCTAATTAGTCTTTTTTACTTAAAAAAAACCACCTACAGCACAGAGACATTTTAATAATGTCTGTGCAAGTCCCAATGTTAACGTTTAACTTTCCAGAAATTATTTTTATGGATTTTTAATCACCATAGTGAGTTTAAGCAGTCTTTTCCTGATCATCCAGTAAGTACCCTATTTCAACGTATTACATACCTTACTGCACGTGTCCCATACTGGCCAAGTAATTATAGTGATACAGGCATAATCTGCAGATGTTATGAATAATTATGTGTGTTTAACATGAACAGTTACTTTTAATACTCTGATTTTTTTGTGTTAACAGAGATGATGGCAAAGAAGGCCTGAAATTTTACACTAATCCATCCTATTTCTTTGACTTATGGAAAGAAAAGATGCTGCAGGATACAGAGGACAAGCGGAAAGAGAAGCGAAAGCAGAAAGTATGGCATATAAAAAATCTTTTTAAAAATCTATTTGCTTGTAATGGAATTTCGGGAGGGGGTCCTCCGCTTTCAGCTAAATAAACTTATTTCATCAAATGTGTTTATGCAAATTAATGGCTGTGTCTACTGAAGACAGCTTGTCAGATATACCTCTGCCTGGGTCGCATAAGCTAATATTATATTGTCTCACATTGCAGACCATGAGATATCTTTTTACTGTAGAGATCAAATAATGGGTTTCGATCCACCATACAATGAAGTGAAATTTGACATTGTTTTCGTTGGAATGCCTGTGTTTTTTTCCCAAGTCATGTAATTTTCAGTTATGGTCTTCTTTTCTTTTCTGTGCTTAATACATGAATTTCAGATATGTCACTTTAGGAGGTGACTGGATCTTTTAAAACTGCTATTTGGTAGTAATTGAGGGTCACTACAAACTAGAAGGCCTTACGTCTAGTGATGCTACCACTACAAAATGTCCTAAGGCATTTCATGGCATGGGTCGGTAATTGCAAAGCACATCCAAAGCAGCAAAATCTTAAAAAATGGTGCAAACACTCCTCCATTCCATGACATTTTACAACAAATTCAAAACAAACTTGTTGCGTTAGACTTTGAATGGTGTCTTCATGTTACAGAACATGCATCATTTTGACTTACATTGACCACTCTAGTTCTTTTGATTATTTCAGGTGTTTTGTAGCGTTTTCCCCCTATGATAAAGCTTGAAATATTTGAAATTGCATACTGTTTAATAAAAACCAGAGGGGGGGGGGGCAAACAACTGTTAGTAATACCTAGGCACTAATTGCTATGCACCAGCATCATATTTTGTACTTTAAGTATTTTAAACCATGCTTTCCTTGCAGCAAAAGAATCTAGATCGACCACATGAGCCAGAAAAGGTGCCTCGAGCGCCACATGATAGACGCCGTGAATGGCAGAAGTTAGCTCAGGGTCTAGAGCTGGCGGACGATGATATTGAGATTCTTCATAAACCAATGGAAATATCTAATGGCCCTGCTTCACACTATGAAACAAGGTCTGTTCATATTTTGTTTCTGTAATAATTCACTTTGTCGGTTTTTATACATACATACCCAAATGTAGTTTTGTTTTACCTCTGTATTCTAAAAATCAGCGTTTGTTTTGTTTGCTATTTTGATCTCCACATTCTTTTTTATGGAATTTAGATTAAGTGTCAAAATGCAAGCCTGCAAGTACTCCAGTATTGATTCAAAGTGTCCCTGTTTGAGCTCGTTCTCTCACATTGCCTCTATGGAGAACACAGAAAAGACCACTAGTTCATAAGAAACGTTTAATTGGATTTTAAAGAGTACATGGGGTGGCCACAAGTTAATAAACAAGACAGGAGATTTTTTATTGTGAAGAGCGTGTAGCTGGTTTGAATTTATTTATTTCAGAAAAGAGGTTCTTAAGTGTTGTCATCAGAGTTAACAGATTTATGCGAGGATCATATAAATTGTTCTCAAGTGAATATTCACCCCACGAACACCGCCAATGACACAAGGTCCCTTATTATGATTGGAAGAGCCATGGTTTCATGTATGCAGCAGTCATTCTTCACAGTAATTGCTATACAGCTCTATGATCTCAAGTACTGTTAAGGACTTGAAGAATTAACTGGGCGGTTGTTGGCACGCTGTCCATAGAGTCAGGATGGATTTTTTTTTGTTTGCCTTAATCTGAATCTGTGCACTTACAGCACAAATTGGATAGAATGAACTCGACAAATTGTGTGTGGTTTTCTTTCCTTTTTAAACATACTGTATCTTAGTGTGTGTAATTCCCAGCCTAAATGCATATAGCGCTTAAGCCTGCTTCAGTTTAAGATCACCCATGTAAATGTACTGAACATTTATATTGATCAACTTATCACCATTCGTAAAAACCGCTATATTTGCTTTGCCTAGGCCACAAGCATATGGAGAAACTGTCGATGGACCCTTCTCACTTGCAGCACTACCCTACAGTCAGATGAACGATCTCCTAAACAGGGTCGAAGATCGGGTGTTGGTGAGACCACATGAACCTCCTCCACCTCCACCAATGCATGCAGCAGGAGATGGAAAAGCCATGCCGCCAATGATTAGGTACCCTTGTTGTTGATCTATAATGCAGCCATATGTTGTTCTGAAGCTATGAATACACAAGTATTTTGAATTCTGATGCGAAAGACTACTGGCAGTGTTGCATTGTATTTTGTAAGGTAATTGCATATGTATCTGAATAGTGGTTGACATTGCAGATTTACTCAAGAGACTTGGAACTGTCCATGTTATAAAAGCAGAGCGGTACATTAGATTTTATTTGGCAAGAATTGTTTTGTAATTTCATCACCTGGAGTTGCTTAATGCAAAACACATCCAATTATAAAGCATTAAAACAGCAAAGTCCTTGAACACAATACCATTCAATGTTTATAGAGAACACTTCACCTAATGAAGCTTCATTATTCTTTGTGTGTAGCTCTACATCCAGTGTTGCATTGGATTATTGCCTTCCAGATTTTATCACTAATTTTCACTGTTAATGTGATTAAATGACTGCAGTTTCGGGTAGTGTTAAGTGTCTGATCATGACATCTGTTTAATATTTTAGTGCCACATCAGGGCTGAATGACAACAGGCCACAGTCTCCTGCCACTGGTAGAACACAGATGTTTGTGAGCCCCTCTCCTCCACCCCCTCCTCCTCCTCTACCTCCTCCTCCTCCGCCCCTTCCATCTGCGCTTTCTGCATCATCACTGCGATCATCTATATCCTCCACTCCTCCTCCACCTGTTCCCCCACCACCTCCGCCACCTACTGCTAATCTGCAGACTGCTGTTATGCCACCACCTCCAACTCCCCTTCAGATAGCACCTGGTGTCCTCCACCCTGCTCCACCACCTGTAGCACCTCCTCTTGCACAGCCTTCACCTCCGATATCACGTGCTGCTCAAGTGAATGAAAATGTGCCAGGCCACCCACTTCCTCAGATGGAGGCACAGGGGCTTCCCCCACCACCACCTCCTCCTCCTTTACCCCCACCAGGAAAGCGACCTTCTTCCCCTGTTGCTGTCCCACCTCTTTCTCATCCTCCTACCGGTCTGCATCCTCTTGCTTCTGTTGTGCCCGGTTCACATGCACCTTTACTGCCCCCATCCCCACCATCTCAGGTGGTTGCTGAGACTAAGAGACATCCATCAACTCTTCCGGTCATCAGTGATGCTAGAAGCGTACTTCTGGAAGCAATACGAAAAGGTTGGTTGATTGATGACATGTTATTTAGTTTGTTTACACCATATGTAAAGTAAACGCAGAAATTTAACTTTAGTTTCTTTTAGTTATTATGTTTCTGTAAAGTGAACCTAGCTCAAAATTACCATGATACGACTTCTTGGTGCAGAGAGTTTTGCAAAAGTATTTCAATAAATCTCTAAATGGTCTGCAGGAACTAACGTCTCATGTTCTCATATTACAAACTTTTGAACATGCAGCTATAGATATGTAATTCATGACATAGGTTTTGTTATTATACGGGTACTTTGTTCCAAGCCCTTTTGAGTTGTGCCCTGCTCGAAAATGAGTGTAACCGCAACTTTTATGTTAAATAAAAACAATGCACGGAAAAATTGTAAAAATATATTTTTTAATTGTAAACATTAAAAAGTCCAATGCAGGTTGCAAGGTTTAATCTTCTTTTTAAGAAAAATGTAATACACAATCATATTCAAAAAGTATTATTCTCCTGTTTACTTTTACATATATAGTGAAGCTCAAGCTGTAAAGGTTCTGCTTCAAGAAAAAAGTGTAACCTTATTCGAACAGAAAACATGTTTTTCTGTCCACTTTTACATGCTGCACCGGTGTTGGGACAGGACATGTGGATTTTTCTTGTATTATCATGCCAAATCCACACATTTGGCATGTACTTTTCACAATACATAGCACTACATATATGATAAGAACATGGCCTGTCATCTGCTGACAGTGTGTGTGTTAAATATTTTTCTTAGTAGGGCTTCACATATCACAGACCATGGGGACGGTTTTAAATGGTCTAGTTGACAGATTTGCATTTCTAAAAAAAAAAAATAATAAATAATAAAGCAAGATATTATTAGTATATATAAACAGTCTATAGCAAATGTCATTTCTCTGGGTATTAGAGTCCAGTTCACATAAATTTCAATCTCCTCAGATAAGGACGCTTGATGTATTTGTAAAGTTGGCATATTAAAAAAGTCTATTGAACTTTTATGGTAGATAATATTCAAATATTATTGGTACACATTTGTGTAACTTTTAATAAAAAAGGGAAAAATGCCCTTGATTTTCTGCATCATTGACCGATTAATACGATTGGTGCTGCTGTTCCGACAATTTTGTTCTTGTATACCTCCAATTTTAGGTATTCAGCTCCGTAAAGTTGAAGAACAACGGGAGCAGGAAGCGAAACACGAACGCATCGAAAATGACGTGGCTACCATTCTGTCCAGGCGCATTGCTGTGGAATACAGCGACTCTGAAGATGATTCCGAGTTTGATGAGGTGGAATGGCTGGAGTAGAACACACACATTGTTACACACTAAAAACTGGAATGCTGATGTAAATTGTGGTGCTTGTTCTTTGAAAATGTTTGGTCATTTATAGTGTTTTGTATCTCTAATAAATGTTGGAATGTCAGAGGGAGCTGCTTTGCCCACCCTACTGGCACATAAAGGGTTATTTTTGCCGCTCAAGAAATCCTGGTTTTTGTATGTTTAGTTTACAGTTAAACTAGATATCTTAATATTATACAGTGGGTTTTTTTCCCCATTCTGTTTTGGGAAGACTGTAATTTTGTTTTAATAGACCACTAAGTATTAAGAATGGGCAGCTGTCAAGTTAGAATAGAGAGTTAATTGAAAAACAAAAATACATATGTAAATATATATTTTTTCCTTTTTTTTTTTTTACGTATACTTCTTGTGCACTTTGTGAATTTTAAATTAATGGTGACCAGAGACTTAAATTCCAAGGGCAGCTGTATTTACTAAAATGAGCCTTATTTCATATATCATGTAATATGTTCTGACAACATTAAATCTAGCTATCATCAAAATGTCACTGATTGAAGTAAGGTCTATACACTGAGAAGCTAGTTTGAAGTTTAGAAAACTATGACAAAATAAATACTACTTGTTGTTTTTATTACAATGGCCTTATTTGAATGCTGAGGTTTTTTTCTTTTAATGTACATGTTGTACGGTACTATTTTGCCTGTATACTGAAAACAATGAAACGTGAAAACTTACTTTAAACATTATGTGTAACTTATGTAACTGTTTTAAGAACAGTTTGATTTAATAAAATCGTCATTTTAAATTGAGTTTGTTCTTATATTCATTGATGGTGTTCTGATTGACGTATTGTGAATTTTACAGTGTTTTTTTAGCACAACAGGGGTTCACAATTAATAATCTAATGACCTCTTAAAAAATGTTAGATAAGATTCTATCAGCGTTATGAATATGGTTTTATGCGGCAAGGCTGCCTACCAATTAGCAATTAGGTTGGTCAACACCAACGTCTTCCCAGTATTGACAGTTGATTTTTTTTTTGGAGTTAGATTGCTCCCTCCGTTCAGACCTTAGACACTCCTTTCTTTTTGTTACAAAAGAGTGTCCTTTTCAAAATATGAGGTCAATGAATGTCTTGCTTCCCTTCACAACTATGTATGTCTGTGAAACTGATTTCAAGTTCAGTAATTCAGAGAATCCCAAGTGGAGAAATGGCCTTGATGGTCTGATGACATGCGAGTAACATTGTCAGTAACTGTACCGCGATTCAATGTGCATGACGGCACAAAACAGCAAAAAAACTCACTAGTTGTGACTTGCTTGTATATTTGTGATGTGACAATTTTGTATAAATATGATACAAACCTTATTTTCTTCTGGCTGTTCTGTTCCTAGCTATCCATTTGTAAAGTAAAAACAAGCTATTTGGCATCTTTTGAAGTCATACTGGTACCTAATAGGAATGCTGGTGATGATTTTGACAGTCTGGTGAAGAGGGTACGGGGACATATTTGGCAATTCTTGGGGTTTAAAATCTTAAAAAGGTTAAGATGCTACAGCTGCACCTAGTGGACAATTTGTAAATTATATTGAACTTGTTTATCTTGGTGAAAATGCAAAGCAATATTCATTTATTATACCTGAATTCTTAAGTCTTTTAGAATTACGTTAAAAAAATAATTAACTTACAGAACACACCAAACATTATTCAAAAAGAAATACGTCTTGGATTCAAATAAAACCTGGAATCAAAATGGAATTTTATTTGGATTTCATGTAATGGACATACACAAATAGTCCAAATCGGTAAAGTGAAATGAAGGAAATAATTCTTTTTTTTTTTTAAATCCCCCCTTCCCAAAAAAGTAATGCTTATATATGTATTTACCCCCTTTGCCCCTAAATAAGATCTGGTGCAACCAACTACCTTCGAAAGTCACATAGTTAAATAAATCTGTGTGTAATCGAAGTACCACATGATCTCATTATATATATACACCTGTTATGAAAGGCCCCAAAGTCTGCAGCGCCCCTAAGCAAGGGGCACCATGAACACCAAATGATAAATATCATTAAACCACAACTGAACCCAGGTTGTTTCTATGTTAAAAGTCTGGTATCCAGTGTGTGCGTCAAGTATCATGCATACGGTATATAATACCCCTGTGGCCCCTTCCCTCTACGGCTTGATCAAACTTTTCCCTTGCACAAGTTGCAGGTCATACCACTCAGTGTATTGGAAGGCTGTCAGGTCAGGGGAACTGGGCAGCACTATGTTTCAGACCTGTTGTTTCGATCAGGGGACTGTTGGCAACTAGAGGATCTGGTAGCGTGATCCACCTGCGTCGCATTGTGTATGACAGTGACAAGGTCATTTTTCCAGTCCAGCTGTGCGAAGTGTTGGATTACTGACCTCACATAACTTTCAGTCTGTAAATAGGCGAACCATGGCATGGCAACATTCAGATACAACTCCACGCCCTGGGAACTCTTCTTGACGGCTCAACCAGAATTGAGCTGCACTGGATCAAGTGTGTTATTTAGGCCTAAGCCCCTGGGCCTCCTTGTCTTCAAATATATGATCTGAGGTGCAGTGTAACATAGCTATTTGAGGAGTATGTTTATGCAAGTATGTAATAATTTTCTGCCGTAGAATTTGAGTATCAGGGGCCGTGTCGCCTACCTGGACACATCGCAATAATTTGTAAAGGTAATTAAGTTGAGACAATACCATGAAAACCTCTTCTGTGTCCCGGGTGCACAGCAGAGTAAGTATCAACCTAAGGACACCCACCAAATTTTGTATTTAAATAGTTGTGGGGGGGGGTTGCTTTCCTTTTTGTGTTTGTTGTGCATATTTTGATGTCTTGAAACACCACACATATATATTATTATTATATATTATTATTATATTCAGATAGCTATGTTAGGATGAGACTCTCCAAGATTGGGGTAATTTGACTGTGCTGGGCTAACAATAAATGGCCGTATAATGTGACAGAATCACATTTACTGTTAGATACTTCTGCAGTGTAGACATTATCTATCTGCAGAAGACTAATTTACAGACACCAGTTAAATAAATAACAGGGTGTGAAAAGCCGTTAACCCAGAACTGCCTGACCAAATTGTGAGGACCCTTTCAGACTGTTTGCTCAGCAACTTACACCAACATTGTTCATTTAATATGATTTGGCTATGTATTCAGAACTATAAGCATAGTTCTAGAACTATAAGCAAAGGTGCCGGTCCATTTAGACAAAACATGCCCTCTAGTATGCTAAGCAAATACTCCTTAGTAGATCTGTCATGTTCTTTCTAATCAAAACAACACATAAACTTTTAAGAAGCCTTTTCAATTCCTTTGCCAATAACCAGTGCTTTTTTTTCATTATTCGACAATTAAGTCAGTGCTTGGCAAATTAGCTTTGGGTCTAGGAGCCAGCCAAAAAATATAGTAGCCAGAATTTGTCACCATTTTCCGAATCTCTATTAATAAAATGCATAAATATAAGTAAAAATGTCCCCAAGACTACTGGAAAACAATGTTTTCTACAAATAGATGGTGCCATTTAAACGGGCTGCATAGGAACATAGCTTGAGGGGTGCGTGCTTTCAAATAATGGTTAAAATCTGAAATCTCAATAAAACAAGAATCAACCAAGAATAATTACAAAGATTATCCTTGTATCATCTTTGAACGTGCAATGTAACCTGTTCAGCAATAGCACTACATTAGGGTGGCTCTAATCAATCTAACTTACTGTGAAGATAATTAAGGTTTATCCCTATAGAAGATATACCATAGCTTCCAAGTTAAACTGCAAATCCAATTATCCGCAGAGAGTTAATTGCTTGCCAAAGATGGGTTGAAATATAAGAGAACTGTAGATGTTAATTGCTGGCTAACCTTGGCTTATCGCTTGTCCATAGCAGCATCCTAGACTAGTTTTCACAAAATTTAAGTTTTACAACTAAATTAAAGGTTCTGTTCGTGTAACTACAGACAAAGTCCATGTAAAATGTTTAGAAATGTGCACATTGTAAAATTGGGAGGAGCATACCTAGGAACTTTTGGGCTCAAGCTAGTCTACCCTTGCGAAATGTGACCAGGACTACTCGCTGACCTCAGTGGGTGGTCCTGCTGACATCAGTGGGCATTCCCACTGAGGTAGTGGGACACACCCCCATTTATGGAGGAAATGGGCGGGGAGTGGGGTGGTGGGTCAGCACCCTGCCACACGAAGGATTCGTTTGTTGACCTGGAGATTTGGAGAAGCAGCGCCTCTCTCTGAGTCTCCGGGTGAAACCAGGAGACTTTCCAAGTATGCTGATAACGGAGAGCACACTAATCTCATATTCAACAAGAAAAAAAACATAATTTTAATGTTCATCCTTCATGTGTGTCCATGTGCATTTCCTCACATCTTCATATCCACCTACGCATCTTACACAGCCAGCCACCTCATGGTGTTCAGCTTTAATATATTGCAAGGTGGCCACGCCAAACACCAGGGAAGGGTTCATACATTAAGCAGTACTATGAAAGATGTTTTTAATTTTGTGTTAAGAGACAAAAGTGATGATTGGAAGTGTTCGAGCAGTGATGACAAATATTTTCCGGTAAAAACTGTTTATGCAACCTTCTATGGGTATGAATTATAAAGCTCTGCTTTATCTACTAATTAAACCCATTTTTTTCTGACACCTACAAAAACACTGTAAATTTTGTGCTTTTGCTGTTTTTCAACCCTAATTTCTTTAATTCTCTGAATTGTCATTTAGTGTTTTTAGCCTTTTCTTTTTTCGGGCCCCATGCTCATCCCATTGTCCCACCTATTGCCCCACCCATGTTACACCCATCCCATCGTCTTAAAATTCACACTTAAGCATACTTTTGTTACGTCGGATCAGGTATCACAGGTAATGGACCCACAATGCAGGAATGGCGAGAATCCGATAAACAAGCGGGGATCGGGGCAGGCAGCACAGGAGCGAAGTCAAAAACGATAGCCGAGGTCGGGGCAGGCAGCACAGGAACGTAGTCAGATAACAATAGCCGAGGTCGGGACGGGCAGCGCAGGATCAAGGTCAGAAGAACAAAGACGAGGTCTGGTACACGTAAATAGCAATCAAAAAGGCACAAGAGAAATAAACACACTGAGAACAAATAAATGGACTCGTTGAACGGGCAAGGAAACACAGGACCAGAAAGTTTAAATAGGGCCAATGGCAGGAGAACAGGTACGATGACGTCATCGCGACCGGCGCAAGTATAGCGCCGTCGCGATGGCATCAAAAACAAAAACAAACCCTCCTGCCTGTGGTACCTCCGCGAATGACGCAGAAGCGCCACACAGGCTGGAGAGGAAGAAAGACAGCCACCGCGGACATGCAGCGGCGTGGAGGCCTGCGGCGGCTACAGCGCAACGTCCTCTCTGCCTGTGTTGTCGCCGCGAGCGACGCGGCAGCGCCACACAGGCAGAAGAGGTACTGGTCGGGTGCCGCGAACATGTAGCGGCAGATCGTCTCTCCGATCGCTGCTGACATGCTGCGGCAGCCTGATCAGGACTGCCAGTGGCAGGGAGTGTGTGCCTGCCCGACGCGCACGCCCCCCCGTGTGCGTGCCTGCTCGACACGCACGCCCCCCCGGCCGGACAGGTAGGTATAACAACTTTAGAGATAGCAAGGGAGAACCTAGGGTCAGTGGTGCCTGGGTGCAGTATCTCTTTGGCCCCCTCACCAGCAACTAACACACATACATACTAACACACAAACTCCTTTGAATACCCATTCACTCTAACATCACTTAACTTAAACACAAACACACTCACACATTTTTCTCATGCTCCTCCTCACAATCTCCTAGGCGCCACTTATCTTAGGCTCACCCCCGAAAGTCCTACATCATACACTGACACCCACACACACACATGCTAACACCACATGCTACCACACACACGCATGCTAACACCATACACTAACATAGCATTGCTAATGCAATGCAGTAACATGAACAATATCATAAACTCACACACGCTAACACCACATACACATAGAAACACAATCCAACAATTTTGTATATATTAACACATACACACTAACATATGTGACTCTACAGTTACAGTACACATGCATATACACACATACAAATACACATACTACTCCCCTATCTCACCTGCAGCTCGCACTCTCTTTGCCGCAGTATCACTACTATAGCAGGTTCATGTAATCCTACTGGGCACCTCAGTTACCGGGTGTCTGCATGCTATGCACCTGCATGCTATGCACCTCCACAGTGTGTCCTTGTGGAGGTGCTCTCTGCTTGCTTAGATAAGAGCATCATGCTGGTTCTGGTACACCAGTGTGCCCAAGTTGATGTCCTAGCTGTAACATAAAATATACCAATAACAAAAGATAAGGTTGGGTAAAGGTGATGGAAAACTCCCTCATAAATCTTGTGGTGCTGCCACAACCACAAGGGATTTTGGGTAGGTGCATACAAATAAGGTCAACAAGGATCACCTTTCGCCTCTATATCCACTTTATACATGGCTGTAACATTGAATCTATCAGCTAAAAGCCAGCAATGATGGCTGTTGCTAACACAGAGGAAACAAGGCTCTTTCTGTGATCCTGGTTTTCAGATGAGGACTGTACCTGACTAAGTCATTGGTCATTAAGGCCAGCTCATGTGGCGTACCTGGTATGTCACCAGTGGAAAAAATGTTAAAAAAAACAATTATATTTTAACAAAAAACATATAGCTTTTGAAACAAACTTCAAATCCAACACTGGGAGGTAGTGTTGAGCAACATTGTATTCTGAATTCCCTATGCACTTAATTCCCACCAGTCAGTTTGCACATAACACTAATAGCAGCATTTAGCAATGAAAATATATAGTGAAGTATTTGTAATTGTACATTTATATTATATAAATGGCAGTCAGGACCGGACTGGTGATGATGAGGCAGTCCAGCAACCACTTGATTATGTAAGTGAAGCTGATGGCTGGATATGCACAGCCAGACGCTATGTTTTTAGGCTCACATAGCATGTGTCCAGTGGTGTGCAGCATGAATCTCCCTCTGGAGTGGCAGATCAGGTGAGTGTTTGGTGCTGTTGGACATCAGCCCACAGGGCATTTGCCAGGTGTGCCAGATGGCTAGTCTTTGTCTGATAGCAGAGTACATTTCAGGAAATGTTAATGTAATGCACTTCCTGAGGCTCAGCCTTTGGGAAACATATAAATTACGATGGGCCATTGACGGTACCTCCCTATTGAAACTATATGGCTAAGTATGAGTGATAAAGACGTTATAATGTAGGGTCAACAGTCATAGAATGACTTTGCTATCCCTTGCAAAGTAATCTTTTTCTAAATAGATTTTTATTAGAGTGTCCCAACTGGTTGATTAAGACTGAGCCATTCTATCATTTACCATGCACAGTATGATAAGGAGTTAGGGTGGCTAAAATGCAGCTCCCCAAAAACATTACATTATTTAAAAGCTTGAACTGTTTTAAAAATGAAAACATCACAGTATATTTGAAAAAAATATTTTTAATCTGATACTAGTAACAAAAATGTTTGATTTTTTGAAGGTGCCCAGCGTGGCCCCTAATACAAATGTTTCTGATCTTGGGCCCTCTCTGATAAGCAATGAAGGGCCTATATGGAGTGTCAGCCTCTATTCCACTCTTTCTGTGTTACACTACAAGATGGGTATGATAACCCTGATGTTGAATGGAAGCTTGCTGGGAGCAGGCACAGTGTACACAAAAAGAAACTGAATGCATCCAACTGATAATATGATAAAAAAGATATCATGTGATCAAAAATAGATATATCAAAGTAAAACCCAATGAAATAAAGGCATTTTTCATTTATAAAGGGGGCATTTAAATTAGAATCTCTATAATAAGACAGACTTGGGTAACTAAGTGAGTAACGTGAGGTGGGGCCAGGGAAAGGGCAGAGAGTCATTATTGCTGGAGGATTCACAGAGAGAGCGGCTTACCTCTCTACCAACAGAAACTGGTCTGAGGGTGAGGGTGGTCTGGGGGATGGGCACACAGATGGGACCCTGGGGGTCATAGGTTTCAGAGAGTCCTGAGCCCAGACATTATGTGTGGCCATTGTACAGATGGTGCTATAGAGAAACAGCGAGCTGCGCTATTCCTCAGCACTCAGAAAAACCACTCTGCCCCATACTGGAACTTCCCTTTCCATGCACCAGAGCGTTACCATACATTGCCTTGTATGGGCACTTTACTACCCCTCTCCTGACCTATACATGAGTCCCCCAACCCTTACCAATCCTTATCCCTCTCCTGCACCATACCAGAGCTTCACCCCTCCCTATACTGGAATGATCTCCACCTCTCCCACATAACTGCACTGCCCTATATGGGATTGTTACCTCTGCTCTATACCTCACCCTGCGCTTTATAAAGGCATTTGATCCTATAATCCTATATATAGGCACATGAGCCCTTATTCCGGAGAATGATACATCTAAATACAGGCTAATGAGCCCTTATACAGGGGCACTTTAAACACACATGTGTGTATGAAGAAATTTCAGTTTATATTTGGTTGGGGCCCATTTACTGAATATTAAACGCCAATACAGTTAAAGTTTAAAATGAGTCCCTGCAAATCCCTTTTTATGAATAATATAGTAGGGGAGCTTTACATTTTACACTTTTATCCACAAAGGGCATTTTAGTTCAATAATACTACTAATTTTATGTGCATTAATATGTTCCACTAAGGATAGATTAGGGCAAATAAATTAAATATCTCTAATGTACATTTCAAGCAGCATTTTTCTCAGAAAGCAATTTCTATGCTTTCTTTATCTGTCGCAGTGTGATGTATTTTGTAGCTAACCTAATTTAACATTAAATGTAATCCGCGCCGGCGAATATAAGTTTTCAATCATAAAATGGTAGAGTTTCTCTCAAAACCTAATGATTCTAGCATTTGCTCACTATTAAATAAAATGTCCAAAACTTATCCTCAACAAATATTATACAGTTCCACATATTCCACATGATGAGCTTATCTGTTTTCTTTTTATGGACTTCATAGTAGTAATAGTAGTAGTAGCAGTGCTGCATCTGCCTCGAGGCAGACAAGGCAACTGTCTTGGGTGGCACATTTCAGGACGGCGGCAAAAAACGCCACCCCAAACGCCCATCGAATGCCCCCTGCAAGTCAGTGGCGTCGGAAGGGGGGGCAAAGGGGGGTCATGCTGTGCCCCACAGTGTGGCCCCTCAACTGAAACGCCGTCATTTTTTTTGCAGCCGCGAGGGAGGAGAGGGCCGCCAAGCAGTCGCTCAGGAATAAGTTTTCAGCAACCGCTCGGCGCCCCTCTCTCTCCTCCGGGAGGCCTCGCATTCCCACCACAGGACTTCTGTAAGGTAAGTGAACTACAAAGGGGGAGAGGGTAGATAATGAGAAAAGGGGGGGATATAGTGAGAAAAGGGGGTAGATAGCGAGAAAGGAGGGTAGTACGAATATTTAAATAAATAAAAAGTGAGAATGAGTACATGTGTGGATGAATTGTCTGAATGAGTGAGAGTATAAATTAATGTGTGGATTAATTGTCTGAATGAATGAGAGTATAATTTAATGTGTGGATGAATTGTCTGAGTGAAAGTATAAATTAATGTTTGAATGAATTGTCTGAATGAGTGAGTGTATTAATGTGTGGAAGAATTGAGTGAATGAGTGAGAGAATCAATGAATGAGAACGCATTAATGAATATGTGTAAATGATTTGTGTGAGAGTGAGAGAATAAATGATTGTGTGAATGAATTATGTGAATTAGTGAGTGACTGAAAAAGTGTTTGCGTGTATCAAAGATGGCAGAAAAAGGATGTTTAGGAGACCAAGATGACACAGGCAGGGTGTTTATGGGACAAAGATGGCACAAGTAGCGGGTATATGGGACAAAGATGTCATATGCTGGGCTGTTTGGGGACAAAGTTGACTCATGCTGGGCTGTTTGGGGACAAAGACGGCACGTCCTATGTGTATAATTTGGGTGCTATGTGTATTTTTTGGGCAGTGTGGATGCCAGGGCTGGCCTTTGGGGGTGTAAAACCTGTGATCTATGCCTCTAATTTAGGGGGTATTATCTATACATTTAATATTGTTTTATGTGAATTCCAATTGATCTTTTTTTTTTATATTCCGTTGATCCATATCTGCCATGCTATGTTTCCATACATTATTTATATATCTGTAAATACAGGGTTTGTATGTCTTATTGAGTTGATCAATACCTGCAGTGCTGCTTCCATGTGTTGTTTATTTGATCCATACCCTCAGTGCTGAGTTTACATATAATTTCCAGTTGATGTATACCTGCAGTGTTGGGTGTAGTGTGTGTGTTCTGTTGATCTATACCTGCTATGCTATGTTTCCATACATCCTTATTGTATACCTGCAGATACAGGGTTTTTATGTCTTATTCAGTTGATCTATGCATGCACGTGCTGTTTACATGTGTTGATCTATAACTGAACTACAGGGAGTAAGTAAAAGAGAGGTGTGGCTTAGTGCAGGGCTCGACAAATCCCAGGGAAAATGCCTGTGCTGTTGGAACACATTGGACTGATTGGAAAATGTCCTAATATTTAAATAACCATACAGAGATCAAGAAAAAAAGATTTAATGGAGTTCACTACCTAAGTTTACAGAGAGCCCTTGGATAATCACCGATACTGTGTTGCCCATTATAAGAGATCCTAAAGAATAAGTTAGTTCTCATGACCTGACCACTTTGGCCGCATCAAGCTTTGGTCTGAGTAGTGCTTACAGCATGTGGGAAGTGTGTCACCAGCAGCCCTTTGACAAAGAAAGATTATTTTGCTAATCTGTAGCCTAGAGTATGAATAAGTATGCTTTTGGCTTACTTCAAGACTATAACTTATGACCTGAGACAGATTAATGTCCAGTCTGCTGACAGCAGCTTCTTTCCAAGGGATGAAATCTGCCAGTATGATTCTGTGACCCTTCTTCAGCTCACACCTAGATTATCTACTTCTTGCCATTTTATGGCAGTGTTCATAGTTATGGCATCTGGTTGTGTAACATTAACTAATCCAGAGGATGTACACTGAACTGGATTTTGTTCTTATAACAATAGACTATAATATTAGGGGTTAAGTGTTTCTGCGACCACACAAAAGTAGAGGAAAGTAGGGATTGTAACCTTTATGTGTTCCCCTTATGTGTTTTTATGTACTACCTTTCTGACAAGGCAAGACCAAGGAAACAGTAAGGAATTAGGAATTATATTAGGTTAAAAATGTCAGGCTACAGTTCATATTTACCATTAAGTTGTGAGGGAATGGGACAGAGAATTCAGAAAAGTCTGACAATGCTCATGTAAAATGAATTCCCATGAACAGTGATGAATTAATGGGTTAAAAATTAAAGGAAAAAAATGAAATGAGTCATATGGCATTTACACAATCGCTTTTCTCATCACAGTTGCTTCAATTCAGTAATGGTCTAAGGCAGTTGAGTTTCTAGTAGCAAGTTGCATGAAATTAGCAAATTTACCACCGCCAACTTGACTACGCATTCAACTTGACTACGCATGCAAGTCAGCTATAGTTTAAATTAAAAAAAAAAGTTGCTGGGCATTTGCTTCATGGATTAGGGGCCAGGGGCTCAGTAAGGTTAATGGGGTTGGGGGTAGAGGGGGTCCCCACTACACATGATCTTGATTAATAAGGGGTTGAGGGGGGTGATGTTTCTTAATTTTTTAAAAAAATACTTAACACTGCTGTGTTTGTGACTATAAACTCTCTGCTTCTTTAATCTCTACAAAATTATATTCAGACTTTTTACCACTAGGTGTCACTATTGTTCAATACTACATGTTTCTTACACAAAAAAAGTTGCAGTAGAGACATAACTCTGCACATTAATATTTAGTGCATATCAAAATTCTCATCAAACATTAATCGTAAATTCTGTGTAATTTCATAAATACTTTCTCGCACAGTGCACACAATAACATGCACATTTTATTCTTGCCATTCAGGGACACACTATGAAGCAGATGAGATTACACACACAGGTTTATATATATATATATATGTATGATTCACATATGCACACACTGTCATATACACATTAAAATAAAATACATTTTATATTATATATGTATATATATCTCACATACAGACTGATTCACATATACACACCATCACATTCACACAAAATACATTTTATTTTATATATTGTATTAAGCGCTACGTAAACTGTTGGCGCTATATAACTAAAAGATAATATATATATATCACATACACACTGATTCACATGTACGTTCCATCACATACACATAAAACGCATTTTATATTATTTTATATTAATTATTACAAAGCCTTGGGAGCCATATTAATTTTGGATTTAATAATATATTTATGTTATAATATACATACAATCATTGCAGACATGAGCAGTTTCAGATAACTAAGTCCTCTATAACCATACATGAGCAGATTCAAAGAATTAACCCTTCTGTTACCAGATGTGAGCAGATTTAGAGAATTAACCCCTTTGTTACAAGAAGTTACGCACACACACAAACAGACAAACACAATCACATACACACAGTCACACAAACAGACAAACATACCAGGTGCTGGCTGCAGCTTACACAGACCTTGTGTGAAGGAGGGACACAGCCTATCAGGAGTAGCTTCTGAACTCTCAGCCAATCAGGAGGGTTGAAAAGTATTTCCTGATTGGCTAAGACCTCCTTCCCGGGAATCCTCATTCCGGGACAATGCATTGTCCCAGGATTAAAGTCCCATTGCAGGACTGTCCCAGGCAATCTGGGACATGTGGTCACCCTACCCTACCACCATCTGCTATTTGTTCTACCCTCTTTGCAACCATTTTTATGCTATTATTACCCCCATTTTTAACCCCATAAGGAAATATCCTAATATATACTATAATGAACAAGAGATCCCCTCAAAATAGGCCCAAGGGGCAACTGGATGTGCTTCCCTGGGCCAAGCCTATAGCAGTGACCACCATAAATGCTTATCTATAATAATATATAATATATATATATTTTAATTATATAGCTCCAACAATTTAAGAGGGCTTCGTACAATACATATATTGAAGGGGTATGAACAAACTGGGATTGACAGACTAAGACCAGCCGATAACATTAAGGTACAGAGTAAGAATCTAAGAGGTCTGGATGGTGTAACAGTAGACATTCATTATTATTCATTCTTATTCAGACATATTTTAACCCTTTCCCCCATAACACTCTTGTTTTCCTTTTAAGTTCAGTTTTATTTCTTCCTGCTTTTTAACCTGCACATTTCTTTGGGTATACTGTTGTTAAATCAAATTAATGTCAAATTAACATTACTACATTGTTTTCTTAGAAGAAGATACCACAAGAGTTAAAATTAATATGTGCTCCACCCTGGATTGCCACTTACATACATTACCCATCCATGGGCGTATGCACAACAAGGATTCAAAATTTTGATTTCTTTATTTCCAGCAACCTCTGTGAAATATGCAACCAAGACTATCTGCTTTAAATATCCCATTATAATACAATCATACCTGGGAACTCTCCAGGTTTCACCTACAGACTCCGGGGGAAGTGACACTTCTCCTGTTCTCCGGATGGGCACCCGAATCCTTCAGGTCGTGGAAGCGAGGTCCTGACACGCCCCACTCCCTGCCCATTTCTCCCTTAAACGGGGAGGTATCCGGCAACGTCAGCGGGAATACCCAGTTACGTTGGTGGGACTGCCCACCAACGTCTGTGGGAAGGCCCTCTTGTGTTGACCGTTCATTTATGTCAGTTGAACTGCACACGACATCAGCAGGTAGTCCTGGCCACACCCCACAAAGGTATGCTCGGTGTAGCCAGAGCCCAAAAGTCCCTAAATATGTTAATATGTACATAAGGGTTTACCCAACACCCAGATTGGACCCACAGTGGTCTTCTTTAAGAGTGTCAGGTCTCGTCTTGATTCTTCATTTTCTCTTCCATTTCTCTCAGCTGTCCCTTTATCTCTCCATTTTTCTCTAGTTTATCTCCCCTTTTCCTTCCTCTCTCTTCTCTCTTTTTACGTCTCCTTTATACCTCTTCTGACACACTGACACATCAATGCTCACACACATACACATCCATGATCACACATGCACCAACATTTTTTACATTTTTTATACTTGGATGGTTGAATGCAGTACCAGAGTTCTCAGGAGGCCCTGGAGAAACCATCTTGGAAACTTGTTTATTTTTTTAAAGGACGTTGCCATCTTGCAAGAGGCAAAATCTCTCGTAGATCTCTATCTACGCTTATTTAATGCCATGACATGCCAAGTACGTCAATGGTCATTAACTGACTAATTTTGCGTAACGTGGATGGCCCTTAACTAGTCGTTAAGGGGTTAAATGAGAGCTGCATTCTCTTTGATCCTTCCCATTCTCATTATCTATTTCATTTACCGTTATGTCAGCTCTCAACCTTTATCTTTATCGCTCCACTTTTTCTTTAACTCTGTTATCTCTCTTTATCTCTCCCCTTTGATCCCCCTTCTCACCTCACCTCCTCTTTCTATCTCTACCCCTTCTGTTTATCTTTCCCCTTTCTTTGTATCTCTCTTTGTTCTCTTTATTTTCTCCCTTTTCACCTGTCTTTATCTCTTTTCTTTATCTCTTTTTTCTCCCCTTCCCCACTATCATTCTTCTTCTCCTCTTTATTTTCCCCTTTTGTTCCCATCTCTCCTCAATATCATTATCTCTCTTGTTTGTCCCTACATCTCCGCTATTCATTATTATATTTGGCATTTCTGTATACATTTCTGCATATCTCCTCCTCTTTCTATGTCCATTTTCTCTCTACCTCTCCCTTTTTCTCTTTTATTTCTCTTCTTGTTCTTTGATTACATTATGTTTCCATTTATCTTTATCTCTCCCTTTTCTCCCCATTTCTCTCTCATTTTCCCTCATCTCTTATTATCTATCTGCTCCTCTTTATCTCAATCTCTCTTTATCTGTCCTCCATCTCATTATATCTCTCACTTATCCCTATCTCTCACCTATTCATTATTATATTTGGTATCGTTGCATCTTTCCCTTGCCAGGATTCTTAGTTTCCAGGGTGCCACGTACTGCACATGTGAGTGTGAGCCTGGAGTGTCCCTTTAAGAAAGTTAGCCTGCAGACAGTGTTTATTGTTAACATGTATTTTATTACATTGTCCTTACAATACACAAGCCTATCCATTTGAGACTCAAGGCATAAACACCTTAAATTCAATTGCAACTTGCTAATAACCCCGATATATGAAATATTACAAGCTCCTTGTGGATACATCCTTGTAGAATTGACTTTTATGAATCGAGTTATATTGTATTAAAAATATATAGGCAGCTGGGAAGAGAATATAGAACAGAATAATGATTCAAAGGTGTTAAAGTGCATTTGTCATGAAAAACAACTCTTCACAGAGCAATCTATTTTATATCATGTCAAATTATATTTATACCCAAAGTTTTCACATTATTTTCATGTTTCACAGCTATATGTTGTTCCTGTGCTGATAGACATTTTATGCCTCATTTGCTATGATGGCAGTATAAATATTTTTATTTTTTGCATCTTAATACATATTTTGGAGTGGAATTATGCCTTTAAATGTTACCGATTGGATGGACAAATGGATGTTCTATTTCATTCAGCATTTTTATAAGTGAAAATTACATTATTAAAAGAAAATATTTTACTAACCATCAACCTAACATACATTGTAACTGCTACACCATTAACAAACAAACCTATGAATGCACATGCTGTAAAATTTAAACCAGCCATCTGCCAGTATATCCACCTTATTAGCGAGCATTGCTACAGAAATGAAAACTAGCAGGACAGACATAAGCCTATGGAAAAACTAACAAATTCTTTTGTACGGCTTAAGTACTCTTTACAATTGCACCTGCGTACATGGTAAAGGGAAAAAAAAACTGTCAAAATTATTATGAAAGATGGAGGTGTATGACTACCCAAGCATATTATCACTTCTAAGCAACTGTTATAGTACAACTGTAATCAAAATACTGATCAAAATACACACATCATATTCACTGGGTAATAATTTAGTGCAATGAATAACCTTTCATAGTAATAAAACATGTAATTAAAATCAGGATATCGTAACAAGGATAGTTTTGTTTAAACAAAAACATTGAAAATGAAAATTAACTTTTTCGCCCTGGCACCTATATTCATGCCTAATATGATTTGTTGTGCAACAATTGCGGGTCCTTAACAGAGCAATTGTTAGCCTTAGACTGCACTGTATCTGACCAGAGTCCTATAAGTGAACTCAATAAATAACTAATTACATCACATAACACGCATTGAAACTACACAACACAGCCAGGACTGAGGTGACTTGTTTCCATTTTTTAGTTAGAAAATAAAAGTAGCTGCATACCAAGCAGACTTGTGCATTCGTCTTCGGGCGAACATGAAAACAAACACGATGAGTGTGTTTTTGTTCCGAAGACACGAAGAAGAGAAGAGAACGGTGGTAAAACGTAGACGAAGACACACACACGAAGAATCTTCATGATAGTCTTCGTCTACTAATCTCTCTTCCCCATCTAGCCTACCTTACCTTTGCGGCATCGCAGGAGTTGACAGAAGCGGAAATCCGCAGGTTCGCCGTCTGGGGTTACAGCGGCAGTGCGAGTGAGGCCTATTGGTCGCCTGCAGGACCTCCTCTGGCATCAACCAATTGGTTGATGCCAGAGGAAGACCCCGCAGGTGACCAATAGGCTCACTTGCACAGCCTTTTTAACTCCTAACAGCGAAGCTACGGATTTCCGCTCCTGTTAACCCCTGCAAAGCTGCGTTAGATAACGGGAGCAGAAATCCGTAGGTTAAAGGGCCGTGCAAGCGACCAATAGGCTGACTCGCACGGCCCCTTACCACTGGTTGCAGAAATAAATAAAAGAACCTGGGACTCTGCTGCAACAGTTAAATGTCCATACCAGCGACCAAGTTGGTCGCTGGTATGGACATTTAACTGGACACGGCTGGTCTTTCCGCTGCAACAGTAAAATGTCTGCACTCGCAGACATTAATTCTGTAGAACTTGCAAACTTTTTTCTATTTATTTTGGGGGGCTTGTATTAAACTGTTAGACGAAAGGATCATGGGAATATATTTTATTTGAATAATTAATAAATGCAAATGAGCACACTACCATATATGGCTAATATATCTTCAGGCAGAATGCTGCCATCTATTGGTAAGATACATTGAGTAGCATAATAACTTTGGATTTCAAGCATATGGAACAATCCAAAGTTATTATGCTACTCAATTTATCTTACCAATAGATGGCAGCATTCTGCCCGAAGTTTAATACAAAACCCCCAGAATAAATAGAGAAAAAAAGTTTGCAAGTTCGACAGAATTAATGTCCGCTAGTGCGGACATTTAACTGTTGCAGCGGGGAGACCAGTGGATCATGGTAATATATTTTAATTGAAAAATGAATAAATTAAAATGAGCACACTACCATATATGGCTAATATATCTTCGGGCAGAATGCTGCCATCTATTGGTTATACATTGAGTAGCATAATAACTTTGGATTTCAAGCATATGGAACAATCCAAAGTTATTATGCTACTCAATGTATCTTACCAATAGATGGCGGCATTCTGCCCGAAGATATATTAGCCATATATGGTAGTGTGCTCATTGGTCGCCAGCAGGGGGCTCGTCAATAGAGTTGCTCATACGGACATTTAAACTCCTGGCGCCAGAGTTGCTGCGGTACGTGTTAACCCCCTATTAACCCCATAACCGGAAAAAACGAACACGAGTAATGTCCACGAATATTCGCCCGAAGAGAAGACAGGAACGGGCGAATATTTGCGGAATACAAAGTTTTTTTTGCTGAAGACGAGCACGAAGACAAAGACCAAGTATTTAACAAAAAAAGGTAAAGTTTACCTTTTGCGTACCAGGCATTGCCATTAGTAGTGAAGTATTAACTGAACTAAGCCTGTCTAAGAGCACCCCAAACATCTCTGTTCGCCTCGCCTTCTTTCAGTAATAAAGGGTTAGAGTGTCTTAAAGATTTGTGTCCTGCTTGTCTTTGCAGT
This sequence comes from Spea multiplicata, assembly GCA_009364415.1. Lineage (NCBI taxonomy): Eukaryota > Metazoa > Chordata > Amphibia > Anura > Pelobatidae > Spea > Spea multiplicata. The sequence goes on along the minus strand of VKOC01020930.1, from coordinate 20,710 downwards.
GCTTACAAAGGGAAATGTATATATATATATATATATATATATATTCAAATGTCATGCACTTAATCCATGAATAGTGTCAATCGTGTGTATACTGCTGTCATAACAGGATTAAAGTCTCAGTTGCTTTAGTAATAGGAAATTGGGTTTAAATTAATGTACTTGAAGAAAGAATACAAAGAGAGAGCATTTGATTGATTAAATGGATTCAGCATTTAACGACTGTTGTCAGGAAAACACATACGCAACTTCTGTACAGATCACTGCACAATATGAAACCACGTGCACCCTTCATGATATATGAAAGGGAACATGTAATCAGAGCACAGATAGCACTGTTTCTTATCACACCGTTGTCCTGAAGCAGTTCCCGTGCACTTCATTGTCTAATGTCTCATATCAGCTGCGTGATACAGATCTTATATCGTAAGCAAGTGTCTATATGTGAACATACTTCACAGAGAAAAAATTAATTACGGTAATATCGAGAGCAAGACTTTCAGTGGCTGATTCTCTATTAATTTAGTAATTTTAACAAATCAAAGTTTTATAGGTAAAAAAAAACCACAAGAATACATTTGTTATATATAAAGAGAATTCAGGTAGGAAGTAGAAAGCGTGGTGGAATCTGCAGGTTCATTCTAATTGTTGCTATGGTGATTATCTCATGTTTAACACTTTGCAGCAGAATTGCTCCTTATCCACAATCACCAGCATTCCACAGCACAGCCAAACCCTTATATATTAAGGCATAAGTGAACATCTGCTTCCAGTGCAGGCATCCATTACCGTAAATATTTTGGTAGAATTTACGAGCGCTGAGAAGTGCCTTGCTGTTACCCTCACGTTTATGCAATAAGGCCTGTTAATTCTTTTGTATGGGTATCAGAGTAGTAGCGGGTCTTCTGTTCCCACACTGCACTTTCCATTTAATACATCTGTAAACATGCCAAATGTGCTCGGTTTGGTCAGATGAGAGATCCAGATAGCTCTCGGGTTGCATCTGTAATACTTAGCTCATCCGAGATATTCCAGGAACATTCTGGGACGAGCTATGAAACATAATACCATGCACAGGAAAAAGTGATAACCAGTGCTAGGCTCAACTAACAACCATGCCAACTGTGCGCAAGCTGACTGCTGCTCTTATTTATCACATCAATGAGCATGTAGGACCTCCAAACCAAGGCCAGAATCATCCAGACAGAACTTGGCTAAAGACAGCCTGGCATATAATAAGGTTCAGGCTGCAAGCCAAAGGAAAGTATTCTGTGCTGGCAAAGTTTATGTTCAAAGCTGCTGTTCCACCTATGTAGCTGAATCTGACTCTTTTGAAACTAAATCTGGTATTAGAAACAATGTTACAAGTATTCCTGAATCCCTTTCCAGAGATAATTCTCTAATCAGATAAAATGTTCCCTCATTTATTTAAAGAGGGCAGCCACAGGTGTTCACAGTCCAGCAAACTTGCTTGGGTTAAGGACTTCTATAGTATCTGTACCCACTGACAGCGTAATTCGATATATTCCATATAAATCTGTTATAACCTGGCAAGGTGGCTGTTTTTTTACATATATATATGTAATAAATGTTGCATTTGTTTAAATATTTAATTTGTAGGCGTAGTAAGTTATTATTTATAGATTACATTCATGCTGCCGTAAACATTTATAGTAAGTACATAGACAGTGTGATCAGTTGGGCTAACATGAATAGATTTTGAGTTGCAAAACTGGGAGCAGTGGCTACTACAAGTAAGTCTGGTTGGAGGAGTTGAGCTGGCTCAATATATATTTTACCATAAAGAAGAAAACAGGCTGGAAAACCACTACATAATAATAATGTAAAACTGATTTGTTTCAAGTACCCTGTTTGCTTACAAAATAGAATGTGAGCCTTCTACTTATTTAGAACAACAGATCAACTCCGATACTAAGGGGGTTATTCATAAACAGCTATTCTGTGTCATTTGTGATTATTCCCACTGATTAAACCGTGTATTTGGTTGCTATGGTAGTAAGACCACTTTGTACTATGATTTTTTACCATGTATTTAAAATGTAAAAAAGGGGGGCACTAGATATTATATTTGCCTGGTGTACCATTTGATCTTAAAACAGCCCTTGAGGACTCTCATCTACTGGCAGGGATCTCACATATTGGGGCAAACCTTGGTTAAATGTGAGAGCTCCTTGGCTTGACCCCAAATAACTTAAGGAGCAGGATAGGCTTCTTAGTGGCCAGCAGTGTTTAATTCCAAGATCCCAGTTTAAAAGATTTTTGTTATAGAACAGTATTCTACTAAACCTTCACTAGCAAAAGTGTAAGTAAACCGCAAAATCACCATTTAATTCAGCAGAGGGGTTACAGTTGAAATGTATGCACTATTTATCATTCCTTTGATAACGTTATATATAAAATGTTATAGTAATAGGCAGCTTTGAGTAACGACTGCAATTCATTAAGGCTATAACTATTATCTTTTAATACATTTCCAATAAAAAGAGTGGTTATTTAATATTGTGGCTATTATGGCTCGTTTACAGCAAACTACCCATTAGGGAAGCCGAGATCCACAAAGCAAAGATTTCTACTTAATTATCCAACACCTTTCACAAACGTTTATCCATGTAAACATTAAAATCCAGGGCTTTATCAGGTCATACGTCAATGCTCATGATACGGTCAATTCTTTTCAAACATCCCTTTTCTTTTTTAGGCTTCCATAAATCAATACACCTGACTTGTGTTATGGTGCACTATCATCATCATAAACTGTTTTATTAATGGTAATTGCCATTTCAGTTTAGCCTAAATTTATAATATTCTTCAGAGAATCCATATTGTCTTCTATGCAATTAGCCCTGTATCCCACATAGAAAGTAATGCTAATTGAATGAGAATGAGAATGCAGCAGCTTTGTGGTTTTCAGTGTAATTAAATGTGTTTTTAATATTGCACCAGCTCTGCAATTATGTAGACAATATGTTTTTCTTAGAACTCATATATAAGAAAAATAGGTGAGCATTTGCAATGCCGCAATCACCTATATTACTTACATCGATTTTCAGTGTTACTTTTGGTATGTGCTGAATTCATTTTGAAATAAAAACACAAAATAATGCAAATAATTTTTGGTTATTAAAGAAAAATGAAATCTTAATAATAAGTACAACGAATTAATGTGTTGATAAAATCTGTATGATTTTTTGTAATTTTTTACACTGCAATGTAACATATTTGGAATTAAAACATGGCTCCTGCTTTGGAAAGTTTCTAAAGCCTACAATATGATGACAGACAAGCACTATTTGGCCCCCAACACGTGAGAAAACAGTTGCAGGGTTCCCATTTTTTTTTACTTGTTCAAGTGACCTTTTCTGTATTGCTTGAGGTCAGGGAGAAAGATAATCCTAGCTTAAGGCATACATTTTATGTTGTCATTAAAATTGCTGTAAATTCTACGGATCTCCACATGAGTGATCATTATTATGAAGATTACAATATCTGAGAGGCAGATCATAAGTATTTTTATTATTATTTTATTATAATAATTGTTTTATATAGCGCCATCAAATTCCGTTATTAATAATAATAATTAAGTATTTTAAAGTTAATCTTTCTCTAATGAAGAAAGTTTCTCATCAGCTTCCAGGGGTGGGCTGGCACTATCTGGGCCCATAGACCCCTTTTCCCTGGCTAATCAACATATGGACTACCAAGCACATTTTACACCCACTTACACATAAACACTCGTACTCACACACCCATACTTACTCATGCTAATAAACACACTTATATTAGCACACACTTAAACATACACACTCACTTTAACACTAACACACTTACACACACTCCAACACACACACACACATACACACCAACGTACATTCTCTTTTACAACAGAGTTACGTAACTTTGTGACCTCATCGCATTCCCACTTTTGCAAGTAAACCCCAAAATGTAAGCATGACCATACAATCTGCCAAAACAATGTGTCAGTCTCCCACATCTACATTATAAGGCAAGTTTATAAAATAGAAAGAACAGCATAACATAATTACTTTTCCAAATGCAAGATCTATTACAAGCATTTTATATTAACAAATATTAAAGAGTGATTGCTTGCTGTGCAATTTTAATAGCGCTATAAACCCAATTTCAAAATGTTATATGTATATCTCCATTCAGTGCAGTGGAACTCAAAAGGGTTAAAACCAATATTCTTGTCCTCACTTTTCCTTTTAACTTTTTCATCATGAATATTTTACATAACAGAGCTGCTGCGGAGCTGTGGAACCAGAAAACATTATTACTGCATTAAATTGTGGAGTAATATTCATCTACGATCATGAGAAAATGTGCCCTAGAAAGCTATTATTTACCAACCTGTATAAATCTTTTTCTAGCAGATCATATTCTTCAAACGTTATTGCTTGATGTGTTTGAATCTCCCTTCAGGGATAATTCAGATCCCATCACCCACTGCCCTAATTTCCATCTGCCAAAACTCTTAGATTATTCTTGAGTCATGTTGAAGAATACACACTGACGTTATTTATTAACGTCTTGTCTATCTGGAAGTAAAAGGGAATTAACACCAGCATTCAGTTTAGCTGTCCTTACTCTGTTAATTTCCCTTTACCCACTGTGCTCTATTGCATATTCTACGTCACCCCTATATTAAAGCACTCAGGGGAAGTGTTTGATTTGTAACAGACAAGCCTCCAAATACGCAAACAACAACTTATTTCATGGCGGATCAAGATTTATTGGCATGCTTAAAACACCAATTGGCATAACAGGAGCAGTGTGTTAATCTGTACTGTGTTTATGAAAAGGTTTCTTTTCTATACAAAATGTAGGGTTCTATGGCATTCCTGCAAATCTCAGCAGGGGGAACCCACTTCATAATGTTCTTTTCCCTAGCTATTTGCTGTTTATTACATCACCAGCTGTGCAAATGCACCACAAATTAGGAAAGCAGGAAATCATGTAGGAGGTGTATATGTGTTAATTCAGAGAGGATTATTTGCTTTGTGAAAATGAAATGAAGCTTCAAGGTTAAAAAAAAACCCAAAATCATATGATTCTTAAACCAAACTATGTCCTACTGGACAGGTAACAGTAACTCATTAGCTTCTGCAGTATGACTAGTATCATCCAGGAGACTTCTAGGCTGCAAGGACAACCACTGGTAGGTGAGAGTACTAACAAGACGCATTTAGGTAGGTAAAATAAAATATTTATTGGGGTATTACATAGTTAATGCTTTATTTAAAACAACATATTGTAAAGGGTGGTGGGAACTACAACAATTAAGATATTTGGAGATTTTTCAGTATTGTTTCATCTAAGCTCAGAGAGACATAATTCTCCTGACTGGACAGAATTAATGACTGGAAACTGTCTTAAAATTTAAGCCACTAACATTGAGAATAGAAAAAAAATTTGTGATGAATTTGGTACCCAGCAATGCACATATGCCATAGACATATGACTTCTAGTTTGTATTACCCTTGGGTACCATATTATTGTCTCCTTGTGACAGACCCTGTTGCCATCTGCCCGTTCCACAGACCCCTTTGCTGTAAGTCTGTTCTTAGACTCCCTGCTTCCTACAATTTGTGTCTATAGATGGCCCAAAGAAAATGTCCAAGGCTATAGCAGACAGCTGTCTACAGCTAGGCCCATCAACACCCCTCAAGCTCCAAGTTCTGAGCCTAACCCTGCCCCTGTAAAGGGACTCCTATCTTACCCAGCACCCATGACCCTGACAGGCAGAGCAGAGAGTAGGAAAAACTGAATAGGTTCCAGTTCCAGATAGGTTCCAGATGAGAAGGTCAACCCACCCATTCAGAAAATGACAGGACTGACAATAAGTTGTGATTCCCTAAGTTTTGAGGCAAGTGCAGAAACTCTTCCAACCATGAGCACCGTCCTGCTCTCATCCCGGGCAATATGCACCCATTATTTGTCTATTCTCTGTGGCTTCCATGGGCAACAATGTGGCTTTGATACCCATGGTACTTTGGAGTGAAATATGATGGTACCATGTAAATCAATAAATAATATTTAATGGTGGTTAGTTAGGCATTAACTTGCCCCGCTCCCATATGGAGATCATGCATCAAACATACCTATCTTCCATGGGACTAAGAAGTGGAAGTGCCACAAAATAGATCTGCTCTACATAAAAATGTAAAACATTTAGAATCCCTCTACGGAAGATTTGTGTCAGTCACAAAATGCACTTTACCCTGATTCTTTCTATCAATGGTACATTAAATTAATTTTCTGTGGAACAACAGAACCAGGGTCAGGAAGCAAAACTGAGCAAGAAGCACAAGTTCTAAAATAGTAGAAAATCAAAAGCAGAGCCAGCAGCACAGGTTCGGAGACAAGCTATAGACCTGAGTCATTAAAAAAATAGCAACATTCAGAAATGTGACAGGAGACTCCTTGTACAGACACTTGAAAAGTAGAAATGGCAACTTTAAATGGTCTTGTCACATTGGCACCAGCTCTATAAAAGTGGTTATATGCATGAAGATGGGGATAGACATTGAGCATGTATGGAATTACAGTGTCTGGAGCTGCTGCAAAAATCCTGAAATGACTTGTTCACACTTCAGATTTTTATTTCTAGGACCTTTAGGTTAAGGACTTATTATTATTATTATTAAGCCCAGAACACTACTTTTAGGGTAAAGCTTATCTCACCATGTGTTCTGTTACAATAACATAAGACTACCAGTCCTGTTTAAACCTTTTACAAAATGACTTCTACCAGTATATTTCTTTCTAAAAGTGAGAGTATAAACAAGATTCTAGGGCTTATCCAACTTGTCCTCATGTAACAGATTTTAAGGACACTTCCCCTAGCACAGCTGAGACAGTTAATCCTTCTAGCACCCTGATTAACCCACTTGGCATTCACACATCTGCCAGCAGATCATTATCAAACATTGGCTTATCTGATTCCCATGATGCTTGTTGTGTCAGCTTCTGTTGCCATTGATAAAGTGTTTATCCAGTACATGGACACTAATTCCAATGCTTTTCCAGAATTGCTGTCAATAGACATGACGTGATCATGTTTTCTACGTATGTATGTGGTACCGGCTGTGCTACTTAATTCAAAACTTGTTCTAGGACAGAGTGGTTGTGCTCTGTGTCCCTTCTGTAGATACTTGGCTTCAAATTATCTTAAACTGTTTGAGCAAGGACCATAAATGAGCCATGAGAATCGATTGAGACTAGCTAAAGGCTATGTCAACACATTTGGTGTTACTGGTACATTCATAATGATTGCTCTCTTAAGCTCCATCTGCTTTACATAAACTTAATAACCAGAAATGCACTCAAGAGCTACCCTTGTTCTAATTGATGTGATTGCAGGTTTTGGGACATCTGCAATGTTGGCATTGTTTGAAATCACTCAGTTCATGTCCTTACTACAGTTGTCTTGTTTTTTTATGCCCACTTAAGTAAATATAAGTAAATATATGTAGCATAATTAACATAACAAATCTTTTAATTTGGTGTGGGGGCTAAGTGTAAAATATAGTAATGGTTAAAGTAGTGAGAGGTCCCAAGAATTCATTTACAACCCCAGCTGTCAAAATGTTCATCTTGCCCTCTCCAGTGTCCTGGGGTCTAGAGTCGGTGGGTTGATGCTCCCATGTATGGTGGTCACAATCTGCTGCCATAGGAACAGAGAACAGAGTTGCGTGCCTTCAAACAAATATTGGCTACTCTGCCAATCTACTACTAGATGCAGGGCCACTTATTTTTATGCCACTGCTTATAGCAGGCATGTCCAAAATCCTTCTGCCTACCAAACACCTTGACAAGGAGCAGTAACTGCACAGACAACACACTGACAGGCAGGCAGGGCTGTGCACTCACGATACATGTATAAAGCATATAGGAATCTGTGGTAGCAAGCTGTCATACCCTTCATTAACCATCTATTATTCATCTGCTTATTCGGTTAATTCTGCTAAAAGCTATTTGAGTCTCACTGGGAGAAAGGCTCTATATAAATACTAGTTATTATTACTATTATTATTATTTTTTTCTCTTACAAAATGTTTATTCAGTAAATGAAGGTGAGTAAAATGTGCAGGTTCGCTGGTCAATGTCGCCTCCTACAAAGGTTGCATTAATTATAAAAAAAAAAAACCAAGAAAAATAAAGTAGAAAGAGTCCCTGGATTGAGGGAAATCCCCCCTGTTCCCTCCGCTTCACATGTTTCATGGGCTCCACAGACCACCTTCTCGCTCTATTCATGCTCTCAGGCCCACATATACATTACTTGGCTCTGATTACATTTTTAGACATACATATTACGGATTATTGTGTGAATAGCCTAAATAAAACAGAGTGCCAATTGTGTTCTGCAACATCAATACTATTTGTAATTATTATTATTCAGAGGACATAAACTCGGGACCATAAATAGCTCACACTTGCTTTGTTTATTGCACAAAGCACCTAATTTACAATTAAAAACTTTGTGTGTGAAACACATCAAGTGTGACCTGGACCTGGCTGTATGTCTTCTGAATAATAAAGTTAATTGATACTGCAGGCAAAATGTGCTGCACTTTTTGTCTTTATTGAGACTGGAAGCCCCTTTGGAGCAGAGCAGCTCTTCTTCGACTTTGGAGGCGCTAATCAGAGAAGGACTTGTGGTTCTGCACTTGCACACAAAATACACACACTTACACACTCACGGAAATGCATACACACATAATTACACAAACACACACATATTTACTTACACAAACACACTCTCCATCTACACACTCATGCTAACACACAAACATACTGTACACATTCAAGCTAATACACGCTCCCACGCACACTTACACATACACACTCATGCTAACACATATACACTCACTTTAACATGCATAATACATACTTACTCCATCCCTTGTCTGGATTCTTCTTTCTAGCTGTTTGCACACACTGTATAAGCACTGTATGTAACCCCACTGTGATCCTGCCTTCAGAAGTGGGCTGGTCCAAGCCAGATCAGGATTTTGTGAATACTTTTGAACCAGCCTGGAGAGAAGTTGCCCCCTGCCTCCAGGTCAGCCTACTCCTAGAGGTACTAGTGCACAGATAGCTGTGCTATACAAATGATACAGTCTACTTGTGGATATTTGAGTCTTACACTTTTACCACATTTGGTAGATTATAAATTGCACAAATTCTTATATGAAAATTATGCTGAACTAATGTATAATTAGCATTCTGTGTATTTGCAGTTAAGCAACTAAAGTGCATGGTTCGAAATAAGTCAAATTTGACTGTGCATTGCATGATCCAAGGAAACATTACTGTTCTTTAAACTATAATAGCAGTTTCCATGAAATAGCAGTATTAAGGACAAGCATATTAAAAAGAATCCACTCTATAAATATATGTAAATTATACATTGCCAGCGCTGGTCCTTTCATCACAGAATGTCTAGAAAGCAGAGTAATTGCAGAGTTTTAAAAATGTTTGCAAACATTATATCCCCTGTTTTGTTCAGTAATGCAGCATAAACTCATTCACTAACAAACGCTTAAAGGGACACTCCAGTCATCATATATGTTGAGTGTCACCTTTTTTCATGAAAAATAGGGCTTTTGTCCAGGCATAAAAATACTGCCTATGCATTAAAAATAACACTTTTTTCTTTTTTACTTTTTAGGAAGAGGAAGAAATGTTTTTCATTCTCCTCTGCACTCCTCCTCTGCAATGATCACACTGTGATCATCCAGCAGGGCTCCATAGCCTTGTATTGCTGATCGCAATTTGTGCGCTCAACCAGCTGGGGGAGCAATAAAAAAATACCAGCAAGGTCTAGACTGACCCTGTTGGATCCCTCCTCCAAACAGCTTCTGATACACACTCAATCTGCTGATAGGGGACGTCCAGGCTCTCAATAGTCCCTGCAACTGTGAAAAAACACATGACCTGCAGATACGTCCTAAGTGTAATCTTGCCACAACATTTATCAGTACAAACACATTGAGTGATTCATCAAATTCCCTCTATGCATCCGCACTTTGTCCCCAGCCCATTTGACTTGCAGCAGGTGCTTGTTTACCCAAACAATGACAGAGGTTGCTCAGTCAAAACTTCAAAGGTATTTAAGGCACCTCTGTGTGCAAAATTTCAATGGGAGGACTTTACTGCCATTTATTGGCTGCTTCAAGCCAATTGACTTATCAAGTACTTTACCATGCACTCTTCATTGGTACAGCTGGATGGAACACTGTCCCATTGTGCAAAAGTAACTGGCTCAGTGATAGGAAACAGAGGGTGGTTATTAATGGTACATACTCTGAGTGGGTGACTGTTACTAGTGGGGTACCACAGGGGTCAGTTTTGGGTCCTATTCTTTTTAATATATTTATTAATGACCTTGTAGAGGGATTGTATAGTAAAGTATCAATCTTTGCAGACGATACTAAGCTCTGTAACGTGGTTAACACAATAGAGGACAGTGCACGATTACAAATGGATCTGCATAGGTTGGAGGCTTGGGCTGGGATGTGGCAGATGAGGTTCAACACAGATAAATGTAAGGTTATGCACATGGGGAAGAAAAATCCAGGCTGGGAATATGTATTAAATGGGAAAACACTGGGGATGACTGACATGGAAAAGGATTTAGGAGTCTTGGTTAACAGTAAATTTACCTGTAGCGACCAGTGTCGGGCAGCTGCTGCTAAGGCAAATAAAATCATGGGGTGCATCAAAAGGGGCATGGATGCCCACGACAAGGAAATAATTCTACCATTGTACAAGTCACTAGTCAGACCACACATGGAATACTGTGTACAGTACTGGGCACCAGTGTACAAGAAAGATATAGTGGAGCTGGAGAGGGTTCAAAGACGGGCAACCAGAGTAATAAGGGGAATGGAAGGACTACAGTACCCAGAAAGATTATCAGAATTAGGGTTATTTAGTTTGGAAAAAAGACGGCTTAGGGGGGACTTAACTATATGTATAAATATATAAGGGGGCAGTACAGAGATCACTCCCAGGACCTATTTATACCCAGGACTGTATCTATAACAAGGGGACATCCTCTACGGCTGGAGGAAAGAAGGTTTCTACACCAGCACAGACGGGGGTTCTTTACAGTAAGAGCGGTGAGACTATGGAACTCTCTGCCAGAGGAAGTGGTAATGGTAAACTCAATAAAAGAGTTTAAAAGGAGCCTGGACGTGTTTCTTGAAAGCAATAATATTACAAGTTATGGATATTAGATTAATAGGGACAGAACGTTGATCCAGGGATTTATTCTGATTGCCATATTTGGAGTCGGGAAGGAATTTTCCCCCTGGTATGGGGCAATTGGCATCTGCTTCATAAGGGTTTTTTGCCTTCCTCTGGATCAACACAGTAGGGACAAAGTATGTATATAGGTTGAACTTGATGGACTTTGGTCTTTTTTCAACCTTATGAACTATGTTACTATGTTACTATGTAAAAGCAGAGCAATGTACAAAGTGAATAAAATATACAGAAACTATGCACTGAATCATATTATTGGTCAACTTTCTGAGTAGAGGTTACAAAATATTTCTGCACCATGGAGAAAGAAACCTTGCTAATGCAAAATGAAAACAAGATAAAGGTGGTTAGATTGAAAAAATAACTTATGTGCAAAGTTTGACGAGGGGCAGGCTCGCCCAGAAGGGGGCAATTGTCAAGTTGGACTGGCGCATTCAAGGAGACTGGAGCACAGTGGAGTCATGTAAGGTGACTTTACGTGACCCCTGTGGTAAAAGTGTGTGAATAAGGTGTGATGGAATGCTGGAGTGCATATGTTTTAGTGTGTGCTTTACAGCGAATGTGTATATGTAAGAGTATGAATATGTGTGATAGTATGTGACAGTGAATTTGTATGTATAAGAGTTTGTTATTGTGTGTGTACTGGTGCATAAGTTAGTTACACTACTGTTCAAAAGTTTGAGGTCACAATTTTTGTCCATTATAGAGACCGATCAGGTCCCCTACTAATGTGAATCACTGACTGATAGCACAATGTGTGTATGCGCGTATGCTGCAGCCCTGTGACAGAGCTGTCACAGGGCTGCATTCAATGGTCAAAGCCCCCCCTTGGGATTCCCCTCACTACTGTACCCAAACAGGTGATTTCACCAGTGACATTACATTCCTCCTGTGCTCATAGAGATTCCTGGATTCCTAAAAGGCCCCAAAGTGGCTCTCTATATGTTGATCAGTGCTAATATAATTTTAAAAATATCTTTCCCACACCCTACAGAACTCCTCATTTACTTAAAGTAAATACATTTTGATCAATAGAAATAAAATAGAAATATACAAAACAATACTCTTTGTTGACTACTGTTTTAGGGAAAAAATATGGGGTAATTTGAATTGAGGCAGCTATAGGTGAGCCTAAAATATTCATGCAGTATTACCACCATCAGCCTTTGTCAGAGTTTGTAGTAGCCATTTTTTGTGTGTAATTAAGTTACTATCACAAATATTGACAAAGGCAGGTAATAGAAATAGAGCATGGAAAGTGGTAAAATGTCACCACTGTCTAGTTTTCAAAAATATGTGAGTTGATGGGTTAAATTGAATTGGCTGGCTTCAAGGATGTCTCAAATAGAACACGGGCATAGGATGCTCAGTGGTCAAAAGCTCAAGTTGAAAAAATGTTCACCTCCCAAAAGTGGCAACTTACCTCTCAAACAACCTAACAAACCTAGATATGGGTGGTATCAGTATACTCAGGAGATGTTGCTGGACACATATTGGGATGTTTTCTGGCAGTGCCATATTCCAGGAGCTGTAAATCTATACCTGAATACAATTTGTGTGAACAATAACATAATAGAAATTACAACAACAAACTTTGACAAAGGCTGGTGGTAAATATATAAAATATTTATATGAAAATAATTAAAATACCCGAATTTGCAATACCCTGAGTTGTCTAGTTTTCAAAAGTATAAGGCTCAATGGGGTTGAATTGCCCAGCTTCAAAGATGTGCCAAATAGGACATAGGGCAGGATGAAAAATCCAAGTCGAAAAACTGAATTGTGCATGTCCCAAATATGGCATTTTAACCCCCAAACAACCCAACAAATGTATGCATGGGCGGTATCACTGTGGTCACGAGATGCTGATGTACACATATTGAGGTGATGTTGGACATATGCCAGAAACTATAAATTCATACTTGAAGTACAATCTGTGTAAAAAAAAAAAACAAAAAAAATACTACCACAAACTTTGACAAAAGCTGGTGGTATAGTGTATTGAAAGAGTTAAAATACCAGCATTTAAAATACCATGTTGATGGGGAAAATTGAGCTGACCTGGTTCAAAGATATCCCAAAATACACATGGGGCAGAATGACCAGATTTGATGAAAAAAATCCAAAATCATCCAAAATCAGTAATCAGTGCCTGACCTCACTAATGATCTACTGGATAAATAGCCACAGAAACACTCCACATTCTTGTGGAAAGCCCAGAAGAGTAATAATAATAATTACATAATAATGTCTATGTATTTAAAATGCGATGTCATAAAAGTCCATGTTGGTGTAATGGTCAGGTGTCCCAATACCTTTGCTTATATTGTGTATATAAAGATAGATAGATCTTCTCACATGTAGGAAAAGCAGCATAAAACACGTACTATGAGTGCAAGTCCATGTTATTAATTGTCTAGAGCAAATAGGGTAACATAAGACTAGTCATGGCTTTGCTCAGAAATAAGTTCCCATGATCTCTTGAAAGCAGATGGGTAACCAATAAGGAGAACTGAAAAGGTAAGCACGTAGATCTAATCTGCATGAACCAATGGCATTAAAACTGGTAACCCAATTATGTAGCAAAGGAAGTACGGTAAAATGTCCTCAAGGGCCATCTGGTCTGGACTCAGGCTTAACTTCGGAACCCATAGCAGCTTTCTTTTTGCCCCCTTTGACAAGCAACAATTATAGAGCCTGAATACAGACATTATACTGCTGTGAGGTGGATATAATTTGAATATTAAATTATATGAAATAAGCATCCACCATTACACAGTACATGTTTAAGAAATTAACTAAAAACTAATTCATTTTTTTATGTTTTTGAATGTGCTATTATCGCTGACAAATTGTAAATGAGCTCAAAGAAATATAGTTTAATGAAATTGCCACTTTACAAGAAGATTTAATTGCTTTTTTCAAAAAATGAATAGTTATAAAAATAACAGTTAAAAAATCATGTATGATACACTCACAAAAGTTATCTAGATCTCATAAGAGGCATTACCCTCTACTAAGAACACCAATTTCTAAATAAATCACAGCAAATATCTGCACTTAGGTGCATTGTAAAATAAACTAATATTTCAATATACATGGGAAAAATATAAGCAAGAACAAAAAAGGCATTATTTAAGTGTTATCCTACATAATGTTTATTTCTGTTTTATAGAGAAATTCAAGATATTACTATTACTAGTACTAGCACTATTTTGCAGTCATGGACATAATGGTCTTACTCAAATGAGCTGTCTGAAGTCTTGACATTTTCAGGAAACGTAGATTGCATGCTAACTGTATACTCACCGGTTACCACTTCAAATCCCAAGGCACAAATCTAAATAACAAGCGCTAAATATTTAATACCACATACAAATTTAGCAAGAGTATCCCATAATCGCTCACTGATTACAAGTCTTAACTGTTGTGATCTAATGAGATCAAAATAAACCTCTACTAATCCAATGATCAAAGTAATTAGCTAAGTAAGTTCAAGTTAGTGAGACAAGCCTTAAGAATGTATAGAGATCCTCATTGTTTGTTTTGTTTTAATGAGGATGAAGTTCAATTTTTTAGACCAGTAATCACATAATTTTATCATTATAAATTAAAGTGTATTTATACAGATTTGTGAGTAACACTTCACAAAAGGTGGACTTTGTTGCGTTGTTTCTTGCCAATGAGCATAGCTGGGAACTCTTCCGGTTTGCCCAGAGATTGCAGGGTGAAGCACCACTTTTCCAGTTCTCTGGGTCAAGACCCGAATCCTCCGGGTCGCGGGAGCGGGGTCTTGACAGGCCCCCAATGTCAAGAAGAACTCCCCCCCACGTCAGCGGAAACTCCCACTGATGTCAGCGGGAACACCCCCAATGTCACCGGGAACATCCCCGATGTCATCGGGAACGCGCCCAGCATTATCGGGAATGCCCTGACATCATCAGGACCTTCCACTGACATCATCGTGACCACCAACGTCACGGGACCGCCCACTGACGTCAGTGGGCAGTCTTGCCCGCGTCCCGCAAGGGAAGGCTCTAGTTAGTCGGAGCCCAGAAGTTCCCAGGTATGCCAGTGAGCGTGGACCCTGTGCATTCTTCTTGGATAAAGTGAAAGACATTTATATAGTTTGAGGGATAACAAGAAAACAAAAATCTGCTTATGCTTTGATGTAATCACGTGACGCACATACACATGTCCATAGGTCAATAAGCATGTTGAATACTCACTAGCTGTTGCTAAGTGGCGAGCCTCTCAGAGAATAAAGAAAGATGGCCGTTATGCCGTATATTTCTGAAATTTATATTCAAGATGACATAGATAAACTCTCAGACTGTACCTTTCATAGCTTTAGGGCATAATCATATTTTGTAATTGAAGCTTTTCTTTATCTGTAATATTGACAAAAATAATAGCTGTGTATAAAAGAGACGAGGTAAAAGATCAGTTATTTACAGATAATCATCACAAAGCCTATTAAACAATTTTTTAAAAAATCAGATGATACTCGGTACCTTAATCTGTCTGACTAAATCTAGTCTCTGCATAACATTATGTTATTCCACTCTAATTTATCTCCTATACTGTTATTTTCTCTCCAAATTGGACATAAGTAAAGCTTATGCCCCACTTACAAAAGCTCGCTCTCGCACTCTCTCTCCTCAACTCCACAAAGCAACATGTGCCACCTTTGCCCCTAAACAGCTTGTGAGGGCCACCCTAACCCCCAAACAGCTTGCCTGTGCCATCATTGCACCTTCTTTCCTTCCAACATATACTCGGGTACATAAATGTAAATACTGCCTCTCACACGAACACTTACACATACACATATATGCTCACACACAATCACTTACACATACATATCCATGTTCACACAAACTTATACATACATATTCATGCTCACACACGCACAAACACCTATACATACATATTCATGCTCAAACACATATACATACAAATGCTTGCTTACACAAACTTATACATAGATATTCATGCTCCCATACACTTATATACATGCATGCTCCCATACACTTATACATAGACATTCATACCTAGATACACTTATACATAGACATTCAAGCTCAAATATATACAGACATCCATCACCACTTATACAAAGTCATCCATGCCCACTCACACTTATACGAGAGATGTTCGAAAAGTTTCTGCACTTTTATATTTTCACTGGAAAAGGTGAAGGCAGAGTAGTAATTGGTTATGTCTTAGCGTGTCATGTGACTACGGTAGTCCTGTCTGTCAAGCCGGCTGCCCTTGCAGTTTAGTATAAGAGTTTTCATCCTGGGGTGAAGATGGCTGCAAAGCTTATTGCACCAAAGAGTTAAAGCGTTCTGTCATGCGCTTTTTGTGGGTAGAAGGTGTGCCAGGAGCACATATTTATCTTCGTATGTGTTCTTAGTATGGAGCATCTCTTTAGAGAGTAGAGTTGTCTATGAGTGGATTGAAAGTCTTGAAAATGGATGTACTGGTGTGACGGATGCAGAGCGCTCCACACGTCCAGCTACAGACATAACCACAAGGAATTAATAAAGAACCCTGGAACTGATGCGAAAAAGAATAACAGTTGCAGGAAAGCTAAATGTGAGTGTTGGATCTGCCTATGCTCTGATTCATGACAGCTTTAAGCTCAGTATGTGCCAGGTGGGTGCCTAACCAGCTCACAGAGGAGCATACGCGCAAGTGCTTAGACGTTTGTTTCCGACACATGGCCGTTATCATGAAGAAGGTGATGATTTTCTGTAGAAGATGGTCACTGGTGATGAAACGTGGGTTCAGAGTATGCAGTGGAAGCATCCATCATCTCCTGCACCAAAGAAATTCAAGACGTAACCGTTGGCAGGAAAGTTGATGTTGACTGTCTTTTGGGAAAAAGTTGGTCCCTCTCTGCTCTGTGGGCTATAGTGAAACTTATTTTTTGATGCATGGACATCCTAGTGTGCACATAAGCAAGTAGTTCCAGAAGGTGCATGCTGCATATTATAAATCCTTTAGGATACCACTAAATCTTTGTTAACGTCAATTCGAAATATTATAGTAGTACAAAGGCTGTGGTGTTGTTATTGTTATTATCTAGCAGTACAGCCAGATATATTTGTGGCTATACCTTCTCTGTTTGAATATATAAGCATTATTATTTATTATGATTTGGAAAGCACAGATTACTTAAAATGCCTTTTGCAGTGTTTTTTGTTACTTTTAGTGTTGTGGAAAAGGGGAAAACCTTGATACCTGTGTTGGTTAGCACCTAAAAGAGCCTGGTATTGTTTCAGTCCTATTACCCTGGTTCTGTAATAGTAAAGCTTTAGTGAATGACTCCATTAGTGTGGATAATTGCACAGTACCAGACTATGACAGTATAAATACATGTTAATTTGTATAAGAGTATCTGTTATTCAGCAGAACTGGAACAGTATATATGAGTTCATGATTCAGATGCTGCTCATACAGTATACATTATCTAGCAACAAGCTTGCCTACAATAACATTAATACTTTTTCTTTTTATGACCATTGAAAAGTAAACCATTATGATGCATTTATAATTAACTATATAATGAATATGGGTCAGGTTATTATTCGTTATTTTAATTGTAGATAACGCAACTTACATATTACAACGGAACAGTTACATACCGCAGTCAATGAAGTGCCAATCTGTAATGACATTGGACATGACTGTTTGTAAGTGGCACATAGCTCTTGGTCAAGACTGCCCCATTCATATCGGCAAAAATGGAACATGGGGCACAGCATATTACAAATACCACACAACATGGGGGGGGGGGGGTAAAGGCACACCTTAAACTGACCTAGAGTTGCGATTAGCCGTTGTACTTCAAGACAACACCCTGTCGTCTGCGGCTGCAGTCCCCTCACCAGCAGGGTTCAAGCTCCCTCACAGCCCGTGACAGGGCACCCTAGCCTGTGTACATAAAAAATATAAAAAATGAAGTACATCCTAAAAAGGATAAAATTACATATATTTACATATAGCAAAGCTTTGTTGCCTGTACAAGCCCATGTGACATAGAGGGAAAGAAATGGGATGAACAGCCAATCACAGCCTGATCTGGACCTAAGGCCCTTCCACTCCTCCGGTTTTGGTTCAGATGGACACTGCAAACGAGGAGCCGGCTCTGCACTGGCTTAATTAGATAATGTACATACCTGATGTAATGCCAGCTCATCTCTGGAAGTGTCTGACGGTCCCTCACACTAATCCAGAGCTCACAGGCAGCACAGTTTTATAACAGCAGACAAGCAGCTCAGGCTACTAAGTAGACTAATGGATGGGCTCCCTAAAACTCTGGGGCAATTGTTCCATTTGCCTCTTGGTTAATCTGGCCCTTAATGAAGGTCTGGGGAGGTTTTCAAGTTTTTTTTATTAGCGCCTAGAAGACTCTGTTGCTTGTGTCCTATGTGAGGGGCTCTAACGATTACACTTTGAAAACTAAAAGTATGGTTGCAAACCTTGTTGAACAAGTGCATATACTATTACGATATATATATATATATATATATATATATATATATATATATAATATATATATATATATATATATATACACTTTAGACAAAATTAGAATGGTTGCATCCTCTTGGATTATTGCAGCAAACTGAATAAGCAAAGAAACAGATAATTTGATATAATGACAAATTAATATCTAGACACATTTATTTACCCTTGGAAAAATGGAAGAAAGGGGGATTGTGGAGTGTATGTAAATAAATGGGGTCATTTTTACATAGCAGGTGACCCTATTCCTTAAAAATAAAACATAATGAAAGAAAGGGTTTGTAGGAAAAGAAAGACAAGATGTAAACAGATGATGGTGATATATTGGTAGAATTTGGCAAAACAAATATTCAGTGTGGCCCACAATAGGTGGTGCTGCCTTTAAGCCATTAATATCTTAAGGACCCCGCAAAACATATCTTAACCTATTTTGCTATATGACTAATTTGGCTTCAGAGTTGCTGAATTGTAAGCAGGGAGGAAGTAAAGAAAACAAGTAGCGAGATGAAGATCTCTATGAGCATTGAATTTACACTGGATACATTTTACACATTTTTTCACACACCCCCGCACGTATAAATGTAATGTATTTTACAGTCGCAGCCGTATAACAACAATGGTTCACGTTTCTCTTCTTCCAGTCTCTGTGGCCAAACCGGCATCTAATGTTTCTTATTGGGCTATAATCTCTGAGTACCTACAAAGTTGTTTTGCTGGAGAGTAAAGAGTGGGCACACACCTGTCGTCACATCAACCTGCTTACCTTCATCTAACCCACTCATCGGTTCCCCTGGCGGCGTCTGTAATTTCAGCTGGAGACGTGGTAAACACACTTAATATCTGCTTTCCCTTCTGTATAATAAACACATAGATTTATAACCTAGACATTAGCTTTAGGGAGTGAATAGAACGAGCTTGTCATCAATATAATAAAATGACAATTTGGTTTACATATACATTTATTTCATAAAGAACTGCAAGATATTTTCTTTTGTAAGTCTGGATTGTTCATTTCTAAACAACAATCCCTACTGTAACAGATTGCCTTGGGAAAATCTTCCAAGGTATAACTTACAAAGTATGAAAACTGTCAAAGAAAAAAAAAGACAAAAAATTGTTTCAAATATTTAATCTAGGTCCCTATTATATAAGCTAATTCAGATTTATATGTTTGCTTTATTGTCATAGAGCATCATCACATTGATCAGTATCCATGCTTTTGCTGGTGTCTAATTTTACTGAAGTATACAACATATGGTGGATAGAAAAGGGGAAATTTAGAGGGAACAGATGAAAGACATGTAATATACAGAAAGCTTCCTATGCATAATTGTTGTTGCTGACATGCCTCGATATCGAGGCATGTAGGAACACAACCCCCCTACCCTGATCGCCTTGTGATTGCTCCGAAGGGCAACCACAAGTGCCATCAAGTGAATGGTGTCGCCGCCACTCACAAGATGACATCGCCAACTGAAAAATGAAGGAGTTCACAGAGGGTCTATCAACCACGCAAGGCCAATGGAGCCCAGCTCACTAATCAGTGTGATTAGTAAAAAAATGTAATTTACTATATGTCCGTGTCAAACAACACCCCAATATGTGTTCAGTAACATCTCCTGAGCACAGTGATACCCCACATGCATGGGTAATTTGGGAGGTAAAAGGCCACCTTTGTGAGGTGTGCATTTATTTTAGTCTGTGCCCACGTCCCATATTTGGGACATCTTTGAAGCCAGCCAATTCAATTTACCCCATCAAATCATACATTTTTAAAAAATAGGCACCCTATGGGCATTTATAATGCCAATATTTTTACTCTTTCTATGCAGGAATTTTTGTGAAGTTATAGTGTGAATTGTAGGAC
>VKOC01020929.1:0-36003 GCA_009364415.1 Spea multiplicata | reverse complement strand
CACAAAATATATGAAATAAATCATGGAAAAAGTTTTAAATAATAAATATTTCATAAGTATATGTTAATGATAATCGATGTAATAAAAAAAGGGTAACTACATTTGTAAAAACATTAATCCATGTAAAATGCCAATAAATTAATAAAATGAAACACACACACATACTCTAACTTTAACACTACAGCACACACACACACACTACTCCCTTTTATCTTGCAGAGACCTGTCCCCAGCTGCTGTGCTACGGCCTCTCTTTCATAGAGCAGCGGTCCGCAACCTTTTTGGCACCAGGGACCGGTTTTTGTGGAAGACAATTTTTCCACGGACCACAGGCAGGGTGTTTTGGGTTTGATTCAAGTGCATTACATTTATTGTGCATTTTACTTCTATTATTATTAAATGTAAAATATAATGAAATATATTTGCAACTTCTCTGGTTGTCTATCACTCCCCCCCAGATATGGCACTCTGCCCCCAGATATGATTTATGCTCCCCTAGATATGCCACTCTGACCACCCCGACTTACCAATACACCCCCAGACAACCTGGTGCCTTGTGGGGGCAGCCGATGCACATCTGCGCAATGTGCGTAGACAACCTCTGCTGCTGCTTGTCACTTGCGCCGGGGTTTCTATGCCGGTGCTCCGTCGCCAGAGAGGAGGATACAGGTTACCTGCAGGGGGATCCTCATCTCTGGCAGCCGGGGAAGTCTGTTCGATGCGCTCAGACAACCTCCACTGCTGCCGGGGCTTCTATGGTGGAGCACCTGAAGGTCATGTAACACCGGCGCTCCTTCATAGAAGCCCCGGCGGAAGTGCCGGCAACAGCGGGGTTTTCTGCATCACACAGACGTCCACAGCTAACGGAGAGGACGATCCAGGTCCCCTAAAGCGCTGCGGGCAATCTAGATCCACACCCTGCTGTTTGCCCGCAGCAGGGCTAAATGGAAAAGATAAACACCGGCCCGGCACCCGTAACTGCCGTGCAGCCCAGTTGCTTATAGGCTAACTACATCCTTACTGCTCCCATAGGAATTAAATGCTAAGTAGCAGACAGGTGCTACCAATCAAATGCCCTTTAGCAGTTTTTGCAGTTTGCTGGTCTAGAGCACTCAGGGGTGTGCTAACACAATGCCAAGGAGGAAATGATCAGCAATAATCTTAGAGAAGCAATTGTTTCTGCCCATCAATCCAGAATGGGTTAAATTACCAATTTAATGTCCATAATTCTACAGTGAGAAAGATTCAAGACAGTTGCCAATCTTACCAGGAGTGCACACCCAAACCAATTCAACCCAAGGTACTACAATAGAGAATTTGTACTTGTGTTTAACATATTAAGGTATTGCTTGCTGGGCTTCTTCGCATTACACAATTATTTTTTTTTGAGTCCTCTCAAATCTTGCTTAGCTTTTTATTCTCACCTTAATTATAACCTTATTCCCACATTAAGCGTCAGCCTCCCCCCACTGTTTTCAACAATGCGTTTTTGTTGCATATATGTACATATATATATATATACACACACACACACACACACATATACACACACTCACTGGCCACTTTATTAGGTACACCTTGCTAGTATGTCAGAACTGCCTTCATTCTTTGTGGCATATGTTCTACAAGGTGCTGGAAACATTTCTCTGAGATTTTACTCCACATGGACATGGCGGCATCACGCAGTTGCAGCAGGTTTCTCCATCCATGATGCAAATCTCCTGTTCCGCTACATCCCAAAGGTGCTCTGTTGGATTGAGATCTGGTGACTGTGGAGGCCATTGGTGTAAAGTGAACTCATTGTCATGTTAAAAAAAAAAACAGTTTGAGATGATGTGAGCTTTGAGACATGGTGCATTATCATGCTGGAAGTAGCCATCAAACAATGGGTACACTTAGGTCATAGAGGGATGGACATGGTCAGCAACAATGCTCAATTGATACTAAGAGGCCCAAAGTGTGCCAAGAAAATGTCCCCCACACCATTACACCACCACCAGCCTGAACCGTTGATACAAAGCAGGATGGATCCATTCTTTCATGTTGTTTATGCCAAAGTCTGACCCTGAATGTCACAGCTGGACTCGAGACTCACCAGACCAGGCAATGTTCTTCCAGTCTTCCATTGTCCAATTTTGGTAAACCTGTGCCGCTCACTGGATTTTTTCTCTTTTTGGATCATTCTCTGTAAACCCTAGAGATCCCAGTAATCCAAGTAGATCAGCAGTTTCTGAAATACTCAGACCAGCCTGTCTGGCACCAACAACCATGCCATGTTCGAAGTCATTTAAATCCCCTTTCTTCCCCATTCTGACGCTTGGTTTGAACTTCAGCAAGTTGTCTTGCAGTCAACATGCCTAAATACATTGAGTTGCTACCATGTGATTGTCAGACTAGCTATTTGTGTTAACAAACACATGTACCTAACAAAATGGCCAGTGAGTGTATATCAAACTTGATCCATGCACACCAGACTAACTGCAGTCACAGCAAGATAAAAGATGATATAAAAAAAAAAAAACAGAAAAAAGGATTACTCAGGGGACTTGAGAAAAAATTAGAAATGTATTATCAGAAAGTCAACATTTCAGTCCCACACAGGGCACTTTTATCAAGTCCCCTGAGTGCTTATATGCTGTATACCTAAATATGATGCTAAGATTTAAACAAGCAAGATGTTCGTTAAAAATTATTTCACATTTTATTTTATATATAACTTCTTTGTAATGTAATTTTATAGTCCTGTGCGGCAGAAAGGTTATAAATAATAATAAGATGGAAACATGCCTGTATGATAACACATTTAATCGCTTGGGATAGGCACAGAGTTGTCCTAAGCATAAAAATGGGTCCTTGTGTGCAAACGGAAATATTTTGGTGGATTTGTGGATCACCTTGCCAGCATCCAAGTGTGAATCATGAAAGTTCTAGTCCAGAAAAGTCCATCCACGAGTGGTACAGCAAGTGTGTCATACCATTGGCAGGAGCAATATATTTGGAAAAGCACCATTACTTCAAACATTCTACACACTTTATCAGTTATGTCTGCAAAAAGCAGATCATCTGATATGTGTTACCAACTGGACACAATCATAGGCTACAGACAAAGCCAATCAAGATGCTTTATAGAGCAAAACACTTATTAGGGAATCTCAACTATATGAGCAAGTTTTATATACCGTATTTATCGGCGTATAACACGCACTTTTATATCTAAAAAAATAAGTTGAAACCCTACCTGCGTGTTATACGCCGATAACTTTCTGTGCTGCATGATCTGCAGCCGCGTCTCCCGCACTTCCGGTTCCGGCGAGGGTGCGTGTAATACGCCGGTAAGTACAGTACTTTGAAGGAGGTAAACATTGGGCTTGCAAAATGTTTCTCAATAATCCACAGATATATTTGAACATACAGTAACCATAGTTACATTTGACTGTGTATAAATCATGAATGCCTAATTCAATCATTTAAAAGAAAATGTTTGAGACTATTAAATCCAATTTTCTCTAAGCAACATCATTGGCTTTACCTGAATAAACTCAAGTAGAGGTCAGCTTTAATTGTTCTAATAACAGTCTTGTGTTAATAATTGTTATACCTATTTCATCTGTACATGTCATCTTTACATGCGGAGGAGTTGACTGAACTATTAAACATTGTTAATGGTTTCATGTGAAATTGGCCATGCGATGATTGTATATTACAAAGACCTAACTTGGACAACCAAAATTAAATTTTAAATCACTTATGTAAAACAGCGGACAATAATATACACAAGTGATGTACTCAAGTGCAAATAAAATAAAAAATATATAAACCAACCAGTAACTTCTCAATAAGATGTGCTGCAAGCGTGTTTCAAAAAGATTAGAAGTCAATGATTTACCCAAGCTCTAGTGCTGCACAAAGAAATAAAGTGACACATAAAAAGGAATACTTTCCATAAAAATGAGATCTGTGTTTTAACTTGATCAATGTAAATATCTAAAAAACAAAAACATAATTCAATAAAGAATGCAAAACATCCCAAGTAAAAGTAGTGCCTGGTGAAGGCATAGGCTCATATGTAAAAAAATGTAACTTGGCCCAGCCACTCCTGCACTTCTTCACATACACTAATATATTTAAACTTTTTTTGTACCCTTTAATTTGTGTATTTTATATATAAGGTTCACGTGTTTTATTTTAAAAACTAAAAATATTCATTTATAGGAAGTAATGCAATTGGCTAATACATTTATAAGACCCTTCTCATTGTTGTGCTGGGCAAGGCTTAAAATAAGGACCAATCAAACAGCACATGACAATACATTATAGTGTTAAGATTTTTTTTTAAGATACCTAAACTCTTAAGATTGATGAAACAAAATATCCTATTGACCTGGATATGAAGTGTTTGCACCACTGCAGTGTTAATCATGGGCATCTGGAAGGTGGGGCACATGTGCTGAAAATTAACTGACAGGTCCATCCTTGAGTAGTGGCAAACATTTGTGAAGGATCTGCCTGCCATCAGTGCCACACGAAGTGATATATTATGGTCTAGACCTACTGGGGGTGGATTGACAACCCCCCTGCAGCTGCCAAGTGGGCCAGTTACATGGCAGATATCTAATCTGACAAACTGGACAATTTAAACCATTGTACCTGGTGTTGAGTAGAGCAAGGTTATGCTGTCATATTCCAGCGCTCAGCAGTGAAAAAGTGGCAGCACCTTTAAGCAAACACCAGAGTTACACAGTAACATGGGGGAGATACAATATGTGACATTGGGCATTGCTCTGAATTGGTGGGACAGACCACCTAATTTATGTCTCAAGTAAATCATAACAGGTCACTAAATGAGGTCATGCCGTTTACCATAGGTTACAAAACAGCAGTTGGTAAACAGAACCCTTATTCGTGGAAAACATTCAACAGTTTCAGAGATAACTCTGTGGCTAGAGAAACAGAGACAACTTGCTGTCACGTGTCTTTAGGCAGAATACCATAAACATGAAGAGAGTGACAGAATGCTGTACAAGGCATTGTGCCACAAAACAAGGCTGGAAATGCAAGGCATTTTTTATCAGTGCTATATTTTATATTGCTGTGCTGCTTTAAAAAGAATTACATCCTGTGCCATTTTTATTCGTAATTCAGGGAAATATCCATCACATCAAAAACCCAAAGTACAACTTTGATAAAACCTTACATAATCCTAACGCATCATGCTTTTCAGAAAATGATTTGCTTACATGAGCACCAGGGGATTACACTTTGAGTCTTCCAACTTGTAGAAAAAAATATTGAGCTCGAGAAAATAAAATTGTTAAAAAAAAAAGCTTTTGTAGGTGTGAGAATAAGGAGATTTTAACATCTTGGATCTAAGAAAAGTCTATGGCCCGATTAGGCCTTTAAAGCAGGAAAAACAGAGTAGATGAGTCGAATTGGTTATTATCTACTTTCAACTTCTATGTTTCCATGTAAAATAGAACCATCCACTAATTAGTCCTAATATGAACCATTCTTATAGGTAAAAGGTTTTGACTCAAAAAATAATAATAATAATAATATTTTTTCTTAAATATCTTAAAATATTAGTAAACTCCATGCCACCGCTGCCACCCAGACAATTAAGTGCAGACCTATTGTGTCCCAGTTCGTATTTATCTAGTAACTGCCACCCTCAAAGCTCACCAGATGTTTTTATTTTATACTAAGAGGGGCCATGCACACTTGGAGGATAACAGTACCTCTTTTTTTGTTGTTTGAAAGTCCTAGTAAGGTTTAAATGAGGTATACAAAGCCTAATCTCTTCCTTATAGACATTTGGTTTGGAAGCCCAGCCATTTAGCCTCAGTAAAGAGTTGTAACACTGTATTTCATTTAGGAATCACCTCCAATAGGGTGCCTTGAAGTGGCAGGTAAATTTACATGTTTTGGCCAAAATACTGCACCCATGTATTCATTTACAGGTTTGGATCTGAACACTTGTAATAGGTTCTTCTTTATGTTTTACTTTGGTTTCTCTGTAGAACATTCGATTGTTTTGCTTCATAGCTTCTTCTTGGCAGCTCATCTATTTATGTAACTGTGATTACTATTGCCAGTTTCCTTGTGTACGAGAGATCATAAGAGTAGTTTTATCGCTTTATTTCTCAGAGCCACTTAGCTACATTATTTTGTCTGATTTAATTATTAAAAAACAAGATTGAGTAAATATATGTGCAGTTCAGAACAATTAGTATAAATAACTAAATAAAATCTAGTAAAGTAGATTTTGACATGAGTTTTATGCCTTGTAGATTGAAAGGCATTGTGTTTTTGTGGTAGGCATATCAGATCCACTTCAACACTAGGAGACATAACTAAGGATCTCTGTGCCTGGGGCAAGATCGGAGGTCACGCCTCAGACTGATGTCACATCCACTGCCACCAGATGGCTCAAGTATGCTCTCCTTATTTTGGGGCTCTTGCCCTATCATGGCCCTTTCATAACTAATCAAGTGGCTCCTGTCCATCTTGCCCCACAGACATTTTGGCACTTTATGATACCAGGTGATGGTAAATGGTAAAGCAATCCCAATACAAATTAACAAAAAGAAAAAAAAGAAGGGTGCTTGCTCTTTCAGTTTGCCAACAAAAAAGCAAACAAAAGGTCGCTTACAGAATAGAGACAAGGACACATAGAAAACAGAACAAACCCTCAACGTTTCAGCTAAAAGCCTTCCTCTTCATGGCTGCGCAAGAGCCTGACTGAGAGGAGACCTCCAACTCTGAGAGGAAACTGCTGTGAGTGCAATCTGGTGCTGTGTAAATGCTGTGGATGCAATGTGGGCAACTCCTGTGTCTGTGTGTAATCTGCATGCTGAGGCAAGTCCTGTGTGTGCAATTTGGGTGCCAAGGCTGGCCTTTCGGATGTGCATAGGGTTTCCATGCATTATTTAATTAAGCTATACTTCCAATACTGAGTTTGTATGTGTTCAGTTGATCTATACCTGCAAGGCTGTGTTTTTGTATTATTCAGTTGCTTTATACCTGCAATGCTATGTTCCTATGTGTTATTTATTTACTCTATACCTGCAAATACAGGAGTTGTATGTCTTATTTAGTTACTCTTTACCTGCATTGCTATGTTTCCATGTGTTGATCTATACACGAACTACATGGAGAGCAAAAGAGAGGTGTGCCACAGTGAAGAAGGGGACAAAGGCACTCGGGAAGTGATGATGAGGGGGCGCCACAGGATACCTGATCACCTAAGTCCTGCCCTGACCTCGACTCACACATTCATTTTGGATCACTCACCAGACCTTCAATATTAATTTACTATGCAATCGGCATAATGTTGTGCTCTTACCCTACGCGTGTGGCATGAACATCTCTCACCAGGAGTAACACTAGTATCAGAAGGATCTTCCTAACCTGCAAAGTAAGTGCGGCAAGCATTTTTGTGGGGGTTTCTTTTTTTTTTTTTTTTTTACATTCTAGGGAGCGAGGTGGGTCTGCGCTGGGTCTAATCAATATTAAAAGCCAGCTCTGCATAAGATGCAGATCACCCTCCTACAAAACCTGTCTAAATTTAGTTTTTTGTATTCTTTTAAGAACATGAAGCCAAAGTGGTCTTTGTGCTTTAGAAAACCCGGAATGCAGACCTAATTTTGGATATCTACTCATCCACCTATCTAGTTTTTAAAGATAGTAAACATCGAAGATGATATTATTGGATCAAGTTAAAATAAAACTGGAAATAAGTAACCAAGCACTAAAAGCAACTCTGCTTTTTCAGTAATCTTTATCCACGTAACCCAGGTCTAGGACCACATTGGAAATGGGTAATATCTGTTTTCTCAGTAACTTTCTTATAGGCAATTAAAGGTGAATATTCTACTAAATCAAATGGCTTTTAGCTGGATTTGCTAATTTTGCCATAGCAAAGTTATGTCAAAATAAATGCAATTCTGCATATAACAACAAAAGCATTAAATATTTTTTAATATTGATAGTTGCATGGATAGAAACGGACAAGCCTGGGCTTATGATAAACATTCATTTTAACATAAGGAGAGAAGCAGCCAAAAGCAATAAAGAAGATAGATTCATTTTCAGAAATAAAACTACAATGTGAATACTCTGCATGTGAGTCACTGATAAGAGTATTGACCTTGATAGTGTTCTAAAGGTCATTTGTAAATGGAATAACATTCTTAAATGTGTTAAGCATGAGCAGATTTCAACTCAGCATTATGCATGCATGTTGTCATTTTTCAATTATCTTCCTTAACAAACATATTTATAGCTTCCACTAAAAGGGAAAATGTAATCCCATCTACTGAAAGGATGCTGCTTCTACATTCATTTACCTTTTATAACTATGGTCTTAAGTTTAAATCTTTAATTTCATTAAGGTATTTGCAGCTATGAATTAAATCTAACATTTTTTAAAGCACAACAGCAAGAAAGAACTACTGAATGAGCATGACAAAACAATGATATAAAATTTGTTTATTTAGATGAAATATTCTAGGGCTAGAGAAACATCTGTGCATGGGATGTGTGAAAATATGCTGTGAATATTTTCTGGTTCTCACCAAACCTTAGGGTTAAGCATCCCCACCAGCCACGTAGGTGCCTCATTAATGGTGTCCAGAGAAGGTTTAGAAAGCTCAAAATTTATTTGGTTTAAAAATGTAATGCAGTCTCATTGATTCAGCTCCTCAGTAAGCAATATAGCCTAAAAAAAAAAAAAAAAAAGGTCTTGCCAAACCTGGGGGACGTAGTGGCTGGCTCAGCAACATATGGCCACCTAGTGTGATGGAATCTCAAATATATCTCTGAACAGCTTCAGGATTGCCAACATGTGCCTTATTAATGCCGCTGTAATGCTCAATGTCTTGCTCAGAGTAAAGAGTCCACCGCTGCTCTAGGATCTGCCCGAAGTCAGAGTTCCAGCACACCACGAGATGTAGTATATGTACCCTGCAACGCAAAGTCACAAAGTCCCCATCTCTGATGACTTTCACCATCTTTGCTGCCCCGTCACCACCAGTCCCAATTCTACTGTTGTGGCCGTCTATGGTCCAATCCACTGCATCATCCTAAGAGCTGCCAAAATGTAGGCTAACCATAACCTCAGCATGGAGTATAAAGGATCAATAACCCTGCTAGCCTTCTGCCCCATCTCCATCCCTTCTGTCACCTTGTGTGCCTAGACCTGTCACAGCGGGACCGTCGTCCACAAATGTGGGCAGTAGTGCCCCATATGTCAGAGGTGAAGTGGATGGTCTGTCCAGCTGCCTTGGAAATCTCGTCCTAGGGTGCAACAGGGGAAGTGGTAATGGTGAGAAGCAAGCACCATTTCCACCTGAAGCACAGCTTCTCTGTGGTGTGTACATATGTATTGGTTCGTACCTTAATTGGCTAGATTCCTTAAAAAAACAGGAATCACTCCTTCTAACAGACATTTCCAAATTTGTTATACTCATCAATAAAAATTAAATGTATAAGCCTATTCAGAAACAGTATTTCACACAGTCAAATGCCTAATTTTGTAATAAATATTTAGAAATGATTTATGTTTTTTGTTCTCCATAAACTGGTAGCTTAAACATGCAACTCTCATAAACAGTACTTGAACATAACTCAGGAACAGTATTTCAAGAACTAAAATACACTGCACTACATGTTTTCCCTAAATTAACAGCACTACAATAAATCCATAATTACATTAAAAAGGAGAAAGGAATTCTGCTGCAGTCCCTACATAAGTGTATATCAAATATTAACCAATACTATATACAATTCTACACTACAGCTTCTCCAATCCGCACCAACCCAGGAACTTTTCTGCACTACACTATTGACACTTCCAGTACGGTAGGTGTGCCTCAATCTTCACCTTACTTACTGTCTCACACTGCAACTCTCATCAGTCTATAACTGCTACTGACAAGAGAGTGAGACGTGGCTCATTTAACCACCCATAACTTAGAGCTTGGAAAGGTCCTCAAGCAGAAGATGGGGACAATGGAATATGTGGCAGTCACATGCTTTTGGGCTGCAGTGCTAGATTCTTCAAATTAGTTTCCTCTGTTACAGTAACAGTTTAAAATGGTTTATTATAATAGAAAAAGATGGGTTCAGATTTTGATACTCATATTTTTAAAGGTTTTCCATTGATACAAAAAGGAAGCTTACAGAGTTTCTATACACTTATCTGAAAAACTTAAAATAAGAATTTGTGATTTGGATGTGTTAATCTTATAATAGGACACCCTCTCAAAGTCTTGTAGGTGGCTGTGGAGGTTAGATAGCGAGACTATTGGATTTGTGATAGCCAGTAAAATATTGTCTCCACAAAACCCTAGTGTAGCGTAATAAAATGGACGGGATTTCCAGTGCCAGATGGACATCCTTGACAAGCCCCCTTTTCATTTTAAAAAGGTCAAGGTTTTAAAAAAAACTGAATTTAGAACTCCTGTTGAAAAGATGGCTCTACAAATTAGATTCATTAGTATAGTGGAGTATGACATGTCATTGGGAGAATATAAATAAGAATTATCTATGAAGTTCCCCATATTATCTGAGGCTTCCTATCACAAAATCTGATTGGTCATAACCATTATATGTATATATATATATATATGACTTAAATGAAGAAACATCACTATTTGTAAAATGTGTTAAACGATCGATATTACCCTATATGTCATAATTGGTATATCGATTAAATGTAATCAGACATCTAAATCTAATGTCCAATTCATGAAACTGTATACCAGAATTCCTGTGTCTATCATAAGGTATATGCACAGTGGAAATCCCAATACACTCAAAATCTACAAAATACTTGGCACGATAGCGGGAGCATAGGGAGCAGAAGGGGGTAAGTAAGCGTGATACTGCTGAACAAAGCAGAAATAATTAATTTAAAAATACACTCATAAGACCTTGTGAATAAAAAAAAAAGTATAGGTCTGTAAATTATTCTTTTTATCTAACTTGAAGGATCTGTGTACATATGTGCATTAAATAAATCACAAAAGAAAATAGTGGAGACCATTAACTTATAATTGCAGGGAATGAACTAAACACAGTCAGCATATTATATCAGAAAATAATTCTTGCCTTCATCACTACACTTGATTACCCAATAAAATCAATAGGAAACTTAATCAATAACATGTCTGTACTCAATTACCTGAATGTGTATTTTGTAACACTTTAGTAATATACATTTTATTTTTTAAACGATATGTTTAAAACTTCTGTAGGCAGTTTCCAGGGCCAGATTAACAGCAGAGCACATGGAGCAATTTCTCCAGGGGTCCAGCATTCTGAGGGGCCCTCCACCAATTGCTCCAGGGCTATGGCATTCCAAAGCCCTGAAGCATTCTCGCTTGTCCCATGAAGAGGTGATCTGACCGGATCCCACAACATGTGGCAATCGCTCTCACTCACTGACACTTGGCGTCTGGAAATGACATCACTTCTCGGCGCACAGTGTCCAAAGCAAGGTCTGTAAGTACATGGTTTGATGAGTTTGGTGTGGAAATACTTGACTGGCCCGCACAGAGCCCTGACCTCAACCCCCATCGAACACCTTCGGGATAAACGGGAACAGAGATTGTGAGCCAGGCCTTCTTGTCCAACATTAGTGCCCGACCTCACAAATGGGCAAAAACTCCAACAGAAACACTCCACAATCTTGTAGAAAGCCTTCCTATTAGAGTGGAAGCTGTTAAAGCATATTAGTGTCTATGTATATGGAATGCAATGTCAGCAAAGTCCCTGTTGGTGTAATGCTCCAGTGTCCCAATACTTTTGTCCATATAGTGTATATGCATGTGTGTATACACAAAAGGCAAAATGCAGAGGGGGGGAAAAAAAAAAAAAGAGGAAAAAAGATGTAGGTTAGGGCAGGGATTCCAGAGAAGGGGTTCTTCTTGTGTTATTGCTCCACTGGCCCAAAGCTCTTTAATCCAGCCTTGCAAATCACAACTTCCAAAACCTATTAACATGTTAAAAATTAGACATCACAGTAATTAAGTGTAATGCAGAAAAATACCATACTGTAATTTCAGCTTTTATTGCAGGATGCAACAGTTATAAAGTCGGTAGACATAGATATGATGACTTCTGTTTCTCAGCTAATTTAAACTATATGACTTTTCATGCCTGGTATTTTTCACTGTGCTCACTTATTGCGAAACCGACACTGTGTTTTAAAGCCTGTCACCTTCATGCACTCTTCATTTTCTTCCGTGTACTTCAAAAGCATTCCTAATGAATATCAGAATGGGGCCATTACAACAGTAAAATGTCGCAAAAAGCACAAAATCACCCTCATTACTGCCTTAAAAGGTTGAGAGACATGCGATGTCCAATTACTTATTGATAAAGAGCTCCATGTTGATTTCCCTTGCCGCACAAAGCTTGAAAAGATATTCTTTTTAAAGCTCCAAAAATACCTTTCATTGCACTGAGAAATAACTGAATAGATGTGCAAAGTTAAAGGTATAATACTTTTTATTTACATCAATAATAAAATATACCAATTTACCCTATTCTACTTTAGATTACAGTTTATTTCTAGAGCACCAGGAGATTATGTAGCACTATTACAGTAGCACCTATAATATGAAAATTATGTACTGTGCAGTTGAATAGACACAGAAATTGTATTATGGTGCTTTCTATGTGATTTTGTGATAAAAAAAAAAAGAAAACTGAATAAAATGTGTGCAAAAATTCATAAATACTAGATTTTCAACTATGTCGTTATTACTAATTATTTCCTTAATATGGTCATGTTCCAAAGGGTTTTAATACCTTCTAGTCACCTTCATGCCAGTGGGCAAGTATGCCCCCAAAGGTTATTTAGTTTATTTAACCCCCTATTCAACCAGAAACAGAATGGAAAATGAGATTGAGGGGGAAACACAGTTTGATGTGCATGTATCATCAAAGGGTAATTTAATACTTGGGCACTATATCTTCTCAAGTTGATTTAATTACCTCTCATCCATGGTGAGCGATCTTCACCTCCCTTGGTTAATTGGGGTCCTGGGAAAACCCCATTTCATTTTTTAACTTAGATGTAAAATTAATTTGGGGGGGGATGAGCAAAGTTAGCAAATTTGAAACACATAGCATTTATTTCAACTTGTATGTCCTTCCCCGAAACTCACTAAATTAAAAGTCTGGTCAGTTACGGTAACCCGTAACTCGGCTGACCACTCAACTTTTTAGTTACAGTCCTATTGCAGCAGCTGCTCTCTTCCAAGTTTTTCCCCAACCCAAAAATGTTTTTTAGACAACAGGCTAAGTGACTTGGCATAGAGAGAAGCTGCAGGCACAGAGCTGCACCCCTCAGCAGGGGTCTGACAATTATCTTAAAGGAACCTTTAATGTATATACCGTATTGGCTCGGATATAGGCTGCACCCGAAAATAGGCCGCACCCTTAAAAGTTAGGTGCTTTTTTAAAGAAAAAAAGTTTCTGCCCCCCGAGATAGGCTGCCACTCTATGCCCCCCGAGATATGCTGCCACTCTATCCCCTCGAGATATGCTGCCACCTCTCCCCCCCGAGATTATGCTCGCCACTTCTGTCCCCCCACCCGGAGATATGCTGCCACTCTGGCCCCACCCCGAGATATGCTGCCACTCTGTCCCCAAGATGTTTCCCCCCCCCACCATCTTGCGGGCCGGTGGGGGACATCTACGCATAACACGTATTCAATCTCCGGTGCCGGCACTTCCGCCGTGGGAAGTACCGGCAAGGAAGATTGTTCGCGGAGATGTTCACCGGCAGCAGCGATGCGAGCATAAACAACCTCCGCTGCCGGCACGTCTGCAAGATGTGCTTTAAAATCTCCCTTGCCGGAAATTCCCACAGGGAAAGCACATCGTGCAGACGTGCCAGCAGTGGAGGATGTTTACGTGCATCGCCGCTGACGGTGAACGTCTGCGCGATCCGCTTAGACAATCTCCTGTGCCGGCATTCCCCCCGTGGGAGGCTGTCTGAGCGTATTAGAGAGTAGGATACAGGTCCCCTACACCGCTGCAGGGGATCTGTATCCTAACCCCGCTGCCTGCCCGGGCGCTAGAATATAGGCCGCACCCCCACTTTAAAGACTTAAAGTGTGGGGGGGGGGAGTGCAGCCTATATTCGGGCCAATACGGTATATACATTAAAAGGCATATGTTACCTGGAGTGTCCCTTTAATAAAATGCATAGAAGGAATTTATTAACCAGCAATAAATATCATCAATATATTTGTCAAAAGCAAATATATGGATTTACAGGTTGCTCACTGTTCTTGAGCAGCATTAATCCACAGGCAGTTGTGGCAAAAAAATTGCCAAATGGGAAAAAAATATATAGATTGATGTTTAGTTCCAATCCAGAGCGTATTTAAGATCAGGTTCTTCGAAATAGCCGTTCTTTAAATATTTTATCAAGATTAAATTAATGTCTCTAAGTAAGTCAAGGAAATTCCATTGAACAAATTTTAGCTATCCTTAGGCTGTTAGCAAACCTCCGACTGTTTAAATTGCATGATATTGGAAACGCCAGACAGACAAATTTAACCTCATGGCACCTGCTGCCTACACTCTTCTTACTTCTAATTTAACCTAACTTTATATAAATGGCAAAACTGATCTTATGGCGTTATATATTGCAAATGAAATGTGTGATATCCTTAACTGAGAGACTAGGTGACAAGACAAGCGTAAGTGTCCTTCTAGGCAAGTAGAATGTGTTTTGGTGTTTATGCATTGCTAAAGAAAGGCATT
The DNA here is from genome assembly GCA_009364415.1 of Spea multiplicata. Classification (NCBI taxonomy): domain Eukaryota; kingdom Metazoa; phylum Chordata; class Amphibia; order Anura; family Pelobatidae; genus Spea; species Spea multiplicata. The sequence goes on along the minus strand of VKOC01020929.1, from coordinate 21,222 downwards.
GTCACATACAAATATATTTTAAGGCTAATTCATGCGACAGCTATAACACATCATTGCCTTATTCCTTATAGCTATCTTGTGACATTTATAACCGCGTTTAATATAATTAAAGAACTCCCAGCACTTTTGCTCCCATCACCCCTTAAAGTTCATTAGTCACAGCAATGGCCACATCAAGTTATTTATTACTAAGTTCAGTTATGCATTAGCCTGACATGCAATCTATTCATACCGATTCATGAAAGTGATTTGGACTTATAACTTGAGAAATATCAAGCTAAGTAAACCACGTCTTGAAACTATAAGACAACACCGCAGCCCTCTCAGTTAATGGGAATGTGTAAATTTGAGAATTTAATTGCTCTATTTGTAGATAAAAGACTGCAGTTAACCTACATTACGTTCAGTTTATTAAATTGAATTAATAAGTGGTAAATGATAAGACTTTGTATCTTCTCTAGTTTAGAAAATTACACATACTAACCAACATAGCAAAGACAATTACCATAAAGTATAAACAATACATATATACACATCAGTCCGTTATTCGAGCAAAGCTGAATGTTACATTTGCTTATGATGTGAATACACAAGGCCAACTGCACAAAAAAATTACCTAAAATCTTCCGTCAGGCCAGCTTGAGGACATCTGCCAGCTTATTTAGCTCATCAGGCAGTTGTACCCCAAAAATACACCAAGCGCTCCAAACTGGTGTGCCATAAGCCCCTACTGGCTTGGTCTCTCCCCAGTTTCAGATACCTTATGGTCCTCTTAGGCCCTGGCATATAAAATGACCATAAACCACCACTGTAACACTAGCCTAAGACACCAGAGGCTGGTGGCATACTCACACCACAACAAGCTCCTTACATCACAGTTAGTATAACTGTAGGAATCAAAGCCCATGACCATACCTCATACTTCTTTATCTATCCAGAGATTTCAATCAACACACTTTATTCAAGACTCCAATAAAGTAGGATACTTCACGCTGCAAAATTTCACTCAAGTGCCCCTGGAACTCAAAGGATCCCTCGACTTCCACATAATCATCATGACTCAAACTACAACAACATAATAAAATAGTTGTGCCAATTCTACTGCCTTTATCTTGTGCAGTGGTGGAGCAGATGCTTCAACTCTAGTGTTCACATGCTGCCAAATCTCAAAGCACCACCACAACACCCACCTAATGGACAAAAGCCCAATATACATCAGTTGCTACACCAACATCTATTACCTATTAAAAAGAGCCAATCCTCAAGCAAAGGGCCAACACAAAGCCCAGGATGATATTGAAGTTGCAGCACTTGATAGGCATTTCCACGTCTGTATTTTACCCTCTTGAAGCTCTCAATATCTGTATAAACCCAGAAACCGTTACATTATATAAGCATTTCACAGTCCTATAAAAACAAAATCTGAACAGCTTAAAAACTCTAAATAAATACAACCTGTATCTTGACTTTGAAATCTACAAGCTTTTGCCTGGTCCTGCACGCTGTGACAAACCACACTTCTGAAAAACTAGCACAAATAAACATTGGAGAAGTTGGCTGTATACCTCAGTGGTTGCCACCAACAACATGCATGTTCTATGAAAAGACTTCACTATACTTAACCCACATGTTGCACTCTAAATAAGACCCTAGGCAGCGAGCATTCCAGTCTATAGAGCCAATATTGATATATAAATACTCACTGGGCACTTTATTAGGTACACCTGTTCAATTGCTTGTAAACACAAATACAGTGGGGCAAAAAGTACCGTATTTGCTCGATTATAAGACAAGGTTTTTTTCAGAGCAAATGCTCTTCTTCTAATCGGGGTCGTCTTCTAATCAGACCTCAAATAGAGGTCTGATTATGAGACTAAGATCCAGATCCCCCGCACCGCTGCAGGGGACCTGGATCCTCCTGTCTCCCCCCCCCCACCACCAAACACACACTTACCGGTGCTTCCTGCTGTATTGCCGGGGCAGCGGGTTGACGTCTACGCGATCCGCGTAGACAACGTCCGCTGCAGCCAGAAGGAGGTGTGGCTAGCAGCGGGGGTTGTCTGCGTCCATCGCGCAGACCTTCCCTGACTGTCAGAGATCAGAGTTCCCCGCACCGCTTAAAAGATGAGAGGCCTGCAATTTTCACCATAGGTACACTTCAACTATGAGAGACAGAATGAGACAAAGTCCATAAATCACATTGTCTGATTTTGAAAGAATTTATTTGCAAATTATGGTGGAAAATAAGTATTTGGTCAATAACAAAAGTTCATATCAATACTTTGTTATATACCCTTTGTTGGCAATGACAGGGGTCAAACGTTTTCTGTAGGTCTTCACAAGGTTTTCACACACTGTTGCTGGTATTTTGGACCATTCCTCCATGCAGATCTCCTCTAGAGCAGTGATGTTTTGGGGCTGTGGCTGGGCAACATGGACTTTCAACTCCCTCCAAAGGTTTTCTATGGGGTTGAGATCTGTAGACTGGCTAGGCCACTCCTTCATTGCCAAGGGCGATGTGTTTGGGATCATTGTCATGCTGGAAGACCCAGCCACGTTTCATCTTCAATGCCCTTGCTGATGGAAGGAGGTTTTCACTCAAAATCTCACGATACATGGCCCCATTCATTCTTTCCTTTATACGGATCAGTCGTCCTGGTCCCTTTGCAGAAAACCAGCCCCAAAGCATGATGTTTCCATCCCCATGCTTCACCGTAGGTATGGTGTTCTTTGGATGCAACTCAGCATTCTTTCTCCACCAAACACAAGTTGAGTTTCTATCAAAAAGTCCTACCTTGGTTTCATCTGACCATATGACATTCGCCCAATCCTCTTCTGGATCATCCAAATGCTCTCTAGCAAACTTCAGACGGGCCCGGACATGTACTGGCTTAAGCAGGGGGACACGTCCGGCACTTGCATGATTCGAGTCCCTGGCGGCGTAGTGTGTTTTACTGATGGTAGCCTTTGTTACTTTGGTCCCAGCTCTCTGCAGGTTATTCACTAGGTCCCCCCCCCCGTGTGGTTCTGGGATTTTTGCCCACGGTGATCATTTTGACACCACGGGGTGAGATCTCCCAGATCGAGGGAGATTATCAGTGGTCCTGTATGTCTTCCATTTTCAAATAATTGCTCCCACAGTCGATTTCTTCACGCCAAGCTGCTTGCCTATTGCAGATTCAGTCTTCCCAGCCTGGTGCAGGTCTACAATTTTGTTCCTGGTATCCTTCGACAGCTCTTTGGTCTTGGCAATAGTAGGGTTTGGAGTGTGACTGAGGATGTGGACAGCTATCTTTTATACTGATAACATGTTCAAACAGGTGCCATTAATACAGGTAATGAGTGGAGGACAGAGGAGACTCTTAACGAAGATGTTACAGGTCAGTGAGAGCCAGATATCTTGCTTGTTTGTAGGTGACCAAATACTTATTTTACAGAGGACTTTACCAATGAATTCATTAGAAATCCTACAGTGTGATTTCCTGTATTCTTCTCCCCATTCTGTCTCTCATAGTAGAAGTGTACCTATGGTGAAAATTACAGGCCTCTATCATCTTTTTAAGTGGGAGAACTTGCACAATTGGTGGCTGAATAAATACTTTTTTGCCCCACTGTAGCTAATCAGTCAATCACATGGCAGCAACTCAATGTATTTAGGCATGTAGACGTTATGAAGACAACTTGCCGAAGTTCAAACCTGTCACACCAAGCATCAGAATTGGGAAGAAAAGAAGTCACTTTGAACGTGGCATTGTCGTCGGTGCCAGACGGGCTGGTCTGAGTATTTCAGAAACTGCTCATCTACTGGGATTTTCACGCACAACCATCTCTCTGAATGCACAACACGTCGAACCTTGAAGCAGATTGGCTGCTGCAGCAGCAGAAGATCACACCGAATGCCACTCCTGTCAGCTAAGAACAGGAAACTGAGGCTACAATTTGCACAGGCTCACCAAATTCGGACAATGGAAGACTGGAAGAATGTTGTCTCGTCTAATGAGTCTCAATTCCAGCTGCCAAATTCAGATGGCAGGGTCAGACTTTGGTGTAAACAACATGAAAGCATGGATCCATCCTGCCTTGTACTGACGTTTCAGGCTGGTGGTGGTGTAATGGTGTGGGGGACATTTTCTTGGCACACTTTGGGCACCTTAGTACCAATTGAGCATCGTTTAAACGGGACAGCCTACCTGAGTATTGTTGCTGACCATGTCCATCCCTTTATGACCACAGTGTACCTACCTTCTGATGGCTACTTCCAGCATGATAATGATCGTGTCACAAAGTTCACAACATCTGAAACTTTTTTTTTTTTTTTTTTTTGAATATGACAATGAGTTCACTGTACTCCATTGGCCTCCACGGCCACCAGATCTTAATCCAATAGAGCACGTTTGGGATGTGGTGGAACAGGAGATTCACATCATGGATGTGTAGCCGAGAAATCTGCAGCAACTGCGTGATGCCATCATGTCTATACGGACCAGAATCTCTGAGGAATGTTTCCAGCACCTTTGTAGAAAGTATGCCACAAAGAATAAAGGCAATTCTGAAGGCAGAAAGGGGTCCAACCCGGTACTAGCAAGGTGTACCTAATAAAGTGGCCAGTGAGTGTGTCTATATATGTGTAATTGAAATACACAGTTTTTTATGCTAACTAATACAAGATCATATTTATATTAATTATAGTATGGGGGCTAACAAATCTATCAGGCTTTTGTTAGTCCTAAAAGTAATTCTTCTTTATTGCTTAGATGACAAATGCCTAAGACAATTTAATAAAACAAAAGCTTCTGTATATATTCACATGTTATTAAACATATATTTTTTAAAAATCAATCTGCGTGTGTTTTTAAATAGTTGGCTGGCACAGTATCTTTAAAATGTGTTTTTATGTCTTAATAAGCTTGGCACTAATCTCATACTGCCTGTAGCAAAACAATTTGCAGTATGTGCTAATGGACTTGGAATAGTGCTATATTACTTGTGTAGCAAATCCTTCTCCACCAATATGAATAAGCTTACCTCATTCTTCTCTACAGCTAATTATGTGTCAGTGATAGGATGCTGACTTTTTTGAGCAGTTCAAAAAACATCAGGGTGAATATCAGTATTTTTTCTTCTGCACTTTTTTGATATATATATATGCTAACATCCAGCTAAGTAGTTTGCGATATTATTAGTTAGAAAACTAATAACAAGAATATAGTGAAGCAAATAAACGTAAAACTATGGCCTGAACCCTGAATGGTTATTTTTTTTTTATATAAAGATTTTATTAAGGTTTTTGATGGGCACATAAGGAGCATGTACGCAAGTGACACTCAACAAATTACTCAAAACCTATGCATAAATAAATCCAAAAATAAATACTTCTGCATATCAATACCATAAGACTTAGAACCTCATCTGCCCCCTTCAGAGTAATAACAGTATAACTATGGAGGAAGAGGGGTGGAAAAGAAAGAAAAGGAAAGAGTGAGAGTCAATCAGAGACAGAGAGTGCAAAATAGCGGGAAAGTTGGCTACGTATGATTTATTCAACCCTGGGTGCCACATTATGTGCTTGAGGTCAGTTGTAGGACAGAGGACTGCTTCCAGCTGGACCCATCTGATTGTGGAGGGGTTGCAGGAGAGAGAAGTAAGCATAGCGATTTAGGCCGCCTTTTAGTAGTTTGATAGAAAAGGAGTCGATAGTCCCCTTGCAGCCTTAGGGAGACTACTTCCCCTCCTCAACCGGATTAAACGGTAGATCGTTCTTTGGAGGCCATCAATATAGGAGGCTCAAACTGGCACTGACATAGTCCAGAAAAGGTACAACAATTCAGGGAGAAGGGTCATCTTCACAGCGTAAACACATCTCATACGTGATAGATTGTAGACCAGGTAGTCAAATCTTGCTTAAGGCTTGGGATTAGTCTAGGGTAGCTAGCATTGTATATCAGTCAGACTTCAGGAGTTAAGAAAATGCGCAGAGCCCTAAGTTTACGTGGTTGCCATTTAAAGTCAAAGTTTAGGAAGATGAGCTATTCGGTAGAATGGGAAAGGTTATATTAAGAGCTTCGCACTTATCTTTGTTGATCTTGTATCTCGAGAGGGAACTAAACTTCAACAGTAGCTTGTATAGATTTGGCAAAGATGTAAGTGGGGAGGTCAGGGTTAACAGCACATCATCAGCCAACGGGCTAAGCTTTTACTGATGGCCACCTAATCCCCTGATGCCTGGATATTGGGGAATGGCTTGAGCTAGGGGTTCAATTGCTAAGGCAAACAGGAGTGGATAGAAAGGGCACCCCTGTCTAGTGCCCTCTAGAATAGGAATAGGAGAAGAATGTCTGTGGGAATTGGGAAGTCTTTTTCACCATCATACAAGGAAGCATAGAATTCAGCAAACCTGTCACAGATATGCTTGGGGTTGTATGTCAAAATAACTGTTGTGGTTTTGATCTTCCTGATGGTGAGAGCTGAGACAAGACCAAGTTGAGCTGAGAGCAAGTTAAGTTGGCCTCTGGTAGTAATAAATTCATGTAAAAGTACACATTCTCCTGAATTCAAGTGTCTTGAGTTGCGTAGTCAAATGTTGAATGTCAGATAGCTATAGTTTCTGCTTTTCAAAGGCCATAGCCAAAACTTGACTACTTTGTGTGAATCCCAGGTTCAACTTAGCGAGACATCTGGGCTGAGATTTTCAGATTAGTCTGTAAGTGCTTGTTCTATGATAGTTTGAAATTCAGAGTCATTGAGACACCAAAGACGTCAATGGTTTGGAGGGTGTAGTTCCAACAGGGTAGTTTCCACCACCGTATGATCCGACCAGGAAATTTCGAGGATTTTTGAGGCTAGCAAGGTCCGAAGTGGGTTCTGGGGAGTAGGAGCATAATCACTGATAATTGAAATTGGTTGTTCATGAATAAGACCATCTCGTTGAAGGTATATGCCCATAGGATTGAGATTGCAATCATTTTTTAATTAAGTGACTCCTTATGCTTTGAAGCTGAGTGGGAATGTGTTGAGTACCTTTGGTCCCAGAACTTGGGAATGCTGGATTGTTGAAAGTGTGTTTCCTGAAGCAGAACAGTGTCTGCATTTAATATGAGGTAATAACTAATCACTATCCAGCGTTTGTTTGGAGACAGGAGTCCTTTCACATTATGGGATATGACTTGCCCAGGAGAGCACGAGGCATCAGATGCACAGGCAAAGAGAGAAAAGAGGGAAAAAAAAGAGCACAAGAAGAGGAGAGCAGAGAAAAGGAAAGAAGAGCTACTAGTGGGATAGACCACCAGAGAACAAAAGCAATATAATATAAATTTCAATAGACTAATGTCTAAGCAAGATTAACCATCTTAATAAAGTATTTAAAGTATATTTTATATATATGGTGAAAAGAAGGAGAATTGCAGAAGGGAATGAGGAGCTCAAAGTAGGTAATTGGAAATTTAAAAAATCAATATATAGTGCTGGATCATGAAAATAGATTCCAATGTTGTATATTAACAAAAAATAATAAGCTAAATATACAATATATCAAAATACATGTGGCAATACAGGAACCTTAAAGCTGAGCTCCTGGGCCTTGGCAGGGCTTGTGTCTTGGTCATTGGGGTAATTCCCGCAAACTATGCTCAAAATGCTGAGATGTCTGTAGGCCCAGACGCTTCAAGAAAGATTCTGCCTCCACAGGTTCACGTAGTGAACACATTCCATTGTGTTGGACCATCAGACTAAAAGGACAGCCCCAGCAGTAAGGAATTCGCTGCTCCCTGAGGTAATCAGTAAAGGGTTTTGTTACAGGCCTCAGTAGAAGTTAAGGTTAACGACTGTTACAAGTTTTAGTAGAAGTTAAGGTTAAGGATTTAACTACCTTGTACTAATAGTTTCTGTTACATAAGATTTTTTTTTATGTTTTAAAGATTAGAATGCTTTTGCTATTCTGTAAAAATGATCAACAGCTTGGCCTTGGTGATTTTCCTCTTCCTGAGTTTTTTTATGACCGTTAGTACTCTTTTTGAAGTAGCGATACGCATGTCTAGTTACAAAATCTTTATATATATGCAGATCTTTGTTTATATTCTGGGGCAGACCGAGAGACTGAAGACTAGACTTCATATCGAGACTGACTGGTATGTTTATTTTTATTTTTTATGCATATAAATTTTAACAGGCATTCTATGTTATACTCTGTTTTAATTTTGGATTCCTGTAATTTTTATTATTTTTTAATAAATAATTACTATTTTGAATTCTCAGTCCTTTCTTATAATTGTGCTCACGATTTCATCTATTGAATGTGAGAACTATCCACATGTATAAAATTGAAATTTGGTAACTTATCACATAGGGTGGAGAATAACCTCTTTTCAAGACATTACATGGGAGGAAAGCTGTGAACCCATCACAGTTTCAAGGTACTTTGTTTGTGCAGGGTAACTGGGGAAATCCCCATGTACCAGACTGAGGTGATGCCATCCAGTGAGGGAGGGGAGCTCCTAGTTGCACGCAGAATTGCCTCTTTGGTGGTGAAATAGTGGCATTTTACTATGACATCTCATGGGGGTCAGTGTCACCTGGTTTGGGGCACAAGGTCCTGTGGATCCACTTGAGGTGTGTCTGGCAAATGCTGTTTAAGAGACAGGGGGAAAAAAGCCTGTGAATCCAATAGGGATTCAGGATTCTGATGTGAGGCTCGCCTTAAGGTCAGACTGTAGATCTTGCTTGATCAACAGCATGCAGGCTTTAAGGTCTGCAATATCACTCCGCGTGCTGGGCCTGCGTCATCTAGACCTTCCAGCTTGTGAAGTTGGTTTTCTGCATCAGCGGGTAGACATAGTTATGTCAGGTGTAAAGCTCATGGTTTCTGGTAGTGTGTGGGAGCTGACTTATGTGCGGCCATCTCTCAGCACTAGGCCCTTCCAATTAATGGTTATTATTTTTACTCATGTTCAGCATATTATTATGCTTATCTCAAACTTACTTAAAACATCTCATAGTCCTGATCCCTATCATTTATTTACATAAAAGGGTTATGGAACATGTTTCTGCCTTGGACATGGAATGCTTTCTTGAGTTCCATATTCCTATGTTATTCTTAAGATTCTGAATACAGCGCAATAGTACAAGATCACAAACCTTTCAAACAAACATTTTTTTTGTGGGTGGTTGAGGTTAGGAAAGATGAGCTATATATAAAATAGTATACTTGCTTAAGACTATAGAGTATCTACACTAGTGAGTAAGTCAAAATTACTATAGGAAATATTCAGCAACACAGGAAAGAAATTAGTCAATTATAATTTACACATTGCCATCTGGCACTGAATGTGTTGCTGCAAACATTACTTGTTACATTATATTTCTAGTGCAGATGGATCACATTCAAAGTGCAACCTCTTCTGTTGATTAAAAAAGCTGTTGTTTCTCATTCCTAATTCAGAAAATAATTTAGAAACCCTTAAATCTCATGTCTGGTCCCAGCCAGGTTTATGTACACCAATTCCAGTGTTGTGTCATAGTATGTCAGATACAACCTTCAACTAAATACACACTTTCCCAACTACACACTTTTCCTTTGACCAATATCCTATATAATATCTCAATTTTAAAGTTAGTGCAAATAAAATGGTTCCAAAATAAATCAATTTTCTTCTATGGAATTATTTTGTTCATCATTTCATTTTTGTGCTACCAGCTTTAGGTCTGGACTGCCCATCTAGCACACCAGTAAAATGCCCATTGGGTTGGTGACCAATAGGGCCAAATACCAATACTTCTTCAGTGGTAGATAGGGTTTTGCAGTGTGTGGCCACTGGTTGTCTACCCATGGCCACAAGCTGTAAGAGCATAAAAACATAATGTGAGGCTGCCCTCTCAGAGAGCATTAAAGTATAATACGTGGCCACATGTATCCAGCTGTTAAATGATGTATGTGTACCTGTCGGTCTTAAAGCTCCAGGGCCATTAAGTCACCCCCATTCCAGCCCTGATTCTGCTAAGTTTATTTGTACAGAAGTGTACAAATAATTCTCTGAAGTATCCAAAGCTATTATTCTTGTTGGAATCTTCAGAAAGAGGTGTATCTATGGAAATACACATCATTGATGTGGTTTATAAGTCATTGCTGTCAAACATAAGCAAAAGGACATCAGTAAAGAAAACATTTCATAAACACAGACAACTTAAAGTGAAAATAAAAATGCAGTTTTACATAAAACTGAATTGAATACAATAGGGTAAATCAGGACCAGACTGGCAATGTCAAGGTGGTTCTATTTACAAGCCTGAAATACCCCAGAACTGTAAAATATAAAGTCTACATTTCTTAGATAAAGACCCTCCAAGACAGGGCAGGACAAATTCCCTAAGCCATGGAGTTATGCATATATGCGCAGGGATCAGGGATCAGGCAATAATTCAGATATATTGATTTTAAGTTAAAAACCCCAACTATTCACAACCTATCTATCCATCTAATCCCTTTCTGTGAATACCTTTAAATGACAATACACAGAAACGTCCCAATTTCCCAATACTAGATGATTTTTTTTTTTAATTGAAATCACATCGCATGTTGATGAGCAGGGAAAAGCTACCATTTTATTTCTTTTTAAAGATAAGCACCAGATTAATCAGTCACAATCAATTTCTCCTTCTGATCTTACTGACATCCTCATCACTAGTATTGGTGTGGGGCAGGGATGCTCCAATTGACATTACGCATCACTGAAGGTATCAAAGCATGTCTTCTTTCATACAAATGACTAAATTATGACAGCATATATTGTAATATTTCCAAGGATGAATAGATCAATTTTTCTCAAACTAAGCAGAGAGCACGAATATTGCAAATGTATGCAAATAAGTTGAAAACCATCTTCACAATAGTCATGTAAAAATCCATGTTCAAGTGCTTATTTTCTAATAACAAACGATAGCCCTGTATTTCTGCCAGATAAAAAAAATCTATTATCAATATTCCAAAATGGGATATTGAAACTGTGACTGATTAGCTAAATGAATACAAAAAAATCCATTGTGCCTCTCCAGATTGAACACAAATGTAAAGTAATTTCATGTATTTTCCCCATTATTATCGGAAGCAAACATAACCGTTTATCATTTTTAGGCATATGAAAATACATTCAACTCTGTCACTGGATCTGCTAACCAATGAACACTAAAAGCCAAGAAAATATGTTTTTGCTTTGGAGGTCCAATAATGTATTTGTCAAAAGAAAATAAATTGTGTGGATAAAAAAGGAATGCAGAGTGTTTGCAAAAATTATACAGCAAACCATGTACTTAGTCCCCTGCAAATAACTGAAATGTCTTTAAACTAAACAGAATGTGTTAAATGCTCAAATCACGCATTTCGTGCGCTATTTTGTTAGTAAATAAACGATACATTGTTTTTGAAAACATGGAATATTATAAAACTAATCCTGATTTTAGAACTTTTTGCCTTTTCTGTGGGTTTTTTTTATTGGCAATTCCTACAATGTACAAAATCAGAGGACATCACAATCATAAAATTAATGTACCAATTTTCTCAATATTAATTTGGTTATTATTTGAGAAATATCCAATGTTTAGTCCATATTCATTAAAACTGCAAATTGGTTTGTAAGACTTATCTTAAAACATTAATGTATTTTTTATAGCAAATATTAAGTGGTATTTGTGGATTTTCAGAACTTGCTTTTTTTTTTTTTTTTTACGGATGCATATTTTTTTTCTTCATGCAGAAGTAATATTATCATGAGCTAGCACAGTCATTAACACCCTCCATGGAGAACTGCTGCGGAATGAATGGGATAAAACATATTTCAATTAGCAGCTTGAAACCGGCATTAATTACTGTGATTTCTGGTGCTGAGGTAATCTCTTCACCTTCCTGTGTATGAAGGGAAACTTAATAGAATTTGAGCAAACAGGGCAAATGTTTTTTAATGGTCATTTAAATTTGTAAGTAGCAGCTAGCTTTATTGAAGCAGGGAAAAAAACGTAAGCATTGCTTTGTGATAGTTCTTCGTATGCTTATAAAAATCCTTTGAAGGGGAATAATAGTTAAGTTAATTAGCCTTATTAAAATCTATACAATTGATGGTGAACATAGAAAAAACAGCATTTGTGCTGTGCATGAATTTATCAACTAACTACAGCATAACCTACAAAGCATACTAAGCATTTATGTCACAATGACCTTGAAATACCATTTCCAGGAAGAAGTACCATTGTTAAGTTGAGCCAGATAGATATGCTATTAAAGCAAGAAGATGAAATATCTCATATTTTATATATATATATATATAATATATATATATATATAATATGAGATATGAGAAAAAAAAAACATGCAAACAAGTCGAAGAAAAAAACATATATTATATATATGTTTTTTTTTTTCTTCGCCTTGTTTGCTTGGGTATTTTTTGCCCTAATTACATAGGACACATAATCCTGTGTGAAATTGTTTATGACATGCGTAGTCTGTATGAAAGAACAGACTGCAACCCATAAATATCTACCAAGCACAAAGTATTATGGCCGAGACGCTTTCTCTATGTCTGTGCAGCATTCTAGTTATGTATACTAGGTTTGGTCGTGTTCTGGGCTGTTAGTAGAGAAATGGAAGGCAGACAAGGCTCCCAACATCCCAAGGACATAAAATATGCCCAGAATAAGATTTGCATATTATTGTTTATAGCGACCTTGTTTACAGTTTGTACAAAATATCATAGTTTACATGGCTATTATATTAGCTAAAGCATATAAGGATATTTTAGTTTAATAGCTAAAAAAAACATTTTAGCTCCACTGGGAGGTATGGTTATCTATGATAATTATTTTATGAAACAATATGCAGTATTTTGATGGTTAAAAGGCAAAAAAAATGGTACAATGCATATCATATTGTATACAAATGGACTGGGGATGAAAAGTAACCCAGGTCAGGGGTTGGTAAATTACATGATGCCGCATGCTACACGTTTCGGCTTCTGCAGCATACAGCTGCCTCTATCCTGCCGCTAAACCACTGGAGCAGCAGCATGATCATCTGTCATGTTACATGGGGGTGCCATTGGGTACCAGTCCACGAACCATTTGCCTAATTTGCCCAATTGCCGACCTGTTTGGGTGTTTTAAAGAAAAAATGGTTGCCAAAAGTAGTTCAAGAACATTTTTTTTCTTTAAATACACTTATTTTTATATATATATATATATATAAGAGATAATGCATTTAATTCTGAGTGTGTTGTAAACTCAGTTTGAAAATAAATTTCATAGACAGTTTCCTAATTGCTATGCTACATACAAACTTATAAATTATCGTTGCTAACGGCAGCCTGTCCAGAAGAATAATTTTGAACATGTCATAAAATAAATTATGAATTTGACTATAATTTGAATTTTTACTCTCTCAACATGACAAATCTCTCTGTACAATTTTTTTTTTTTACAGAACAACTACTGACATATGTGGAGAGATCTAAGGAAGCTTGTTTTTCTTGCACAACAATCAAAAACATTCTTAAGTCACTTTTTTTCATATTTATATGCACAGATATGTTTAATTAAGTGTCATCTCCTGGTAGTTGCAGTCATGGATTGTTGCCCAGTTTAAATACTTGCATCTGTGAAACGTAAGAAAATATGAATTAACGTATTGGCTCCAATATAGGCCGCAGCTGATAATAGGCCGCTCCCTTATAGTTTGGTGCTATTTTAAAGAAAAAACTATGTTTGTTTTTTTTATTTATTTTTTTACATTTAATGTATGGTAGGAGGCTCCCACCCTCCTTCCCTAAACTTTAGTTTTGCAACGTAGATGTAGATGCGGCAGACGTGACCTCCACTTCCTGCACCAGACTGCCTCATCTACATCAACGTTGATGAAAGTTTTTGCTCATGTTGCTGGGAGACCGCATTTTCGCCAGACCGCACTACCGGAATTGCTCTGCAGTCTTCTGATCCGGTCTTCCAGACACCCTAGAAAAGGTAAAAATGCTAAACCCCAATTATAGGCTGCACCCCCACTTTAAAGATTTAAATTATGGGCCAATACGGTAATTAACAAAACGTATCTGGATCCACCTAACTTATCTATAAAAACTGTAAAAGCCGTATAGACTGACCTGATGGCTTGGATAAGAGGCCATGTAACATGCTGGTAAGTTAAATGGCACCTAAACATTTTAAAAGGACAATTTACTGCTTACATATAGTAAGCAGTACATTGTTACTGTAATGTTTAGATGAGGTAGGACCCCAGATGTTGGAGTGAGCCAGGACAAACAGAAACCAAGAGTAAAGCCAGAGAACAAGCCGGGTCAAACAGGTAAGCAGGATAAGCCGAATCTGAATCCAGAGGCGAGGTCAACAAGCCGAATCAATACCAGACGTACAGGAATCAGGAGCCAAATCCGTGAGACAGGAACGAGGTCAACAAGCCGGGTCAAAACGAAGAAGTCAGTCACTATCGAATGCACAAGCAAAGTAGCAAAATACACTAACCAAGGGTGACCCAGAAGTGGAAGTTTCAAGTTTAAATAGGGAGAGATGGAGGCGTTTCTTGCAGGTAGAGGTCACCTGAGGTTATAAGAGTGCGTTCCTGATGGAACACGCAATTTCAGGTTACTGGTTTGCTGGACAGGCAATTTCTGTGTTACTGGTTTGCCGGACAGGCAGCGGGGGTACTCGATGCCCGGGTAGCCACCGGGGAGGGATGCATCGCGGGAGCAGCCACGGAGCGGGACCGGGGAGGCAGGTAAGTCCTTACAGTTACACTACAGTTAAACTATACCTGTTTAATTTATGTCAATGTGATTACAAGAAAAAATGGTTAAAGGTGCAGTTTATAGATCATTATAATTCCTATACAGACAAAGGCTTAGGCTTTCTGGCCTGGAGGTAAGGCACACATATACACTTATGCAAACGCAAACACAATCATGCTAATGCACTCATGTCAACACACACAATCATACATTCACTTACACATTTATGCTCATGCTCACACACATACACATTCCCTCTAGCAGACACACTTGTACATACACACTCCATCTAACACACACATATTTATACTTGTGCTATCATACATACATACTAACTCCCTTACTCTCTCGCTTACGCCTTCCCCCCAACCCTACCATCACCTCTTTACTTTTCCGGAGCCTTCTTTGGAGCTGCTTGTAGCAGCGTTTTTACATCATGTCACATGACCCCAAAGTGTATCTGTGTCTACGAGTTTGGCTCCTAACATTTAGTGCTCCTTAACACAGTGCTATCCTTAGGACGACTTATCAGAACAGCCTTGGCCTCACCTGAAAATGTTATAAAATATTATATAATTTAACCTGATGCGTGTTTCCACATACAGTGGATATAGAAAGTCTACACATCCTTGTTAAAATGCCAGGTTCTTGTGATGTTAAATAATCGGACAACGATAAATCATGTCAGAACCTTTTACATCTTTAATGTGACCTATGTGAACAATTCAATTGCAAAACAAGCTGAAATCTTTGAGGGGAAAAAAATCTGGTTGCATAAGTGTTCACACCCTGTTATAACTGGGGCTGTGGTTGTGTTCACAATTAACCACATTCAAACTCATGTTAAATACAAGTCATCACACACCTGCCATAATTTAAAGTGACTGATTAATCACAAAGAAAGTTCAGCTGTTCTAGTAGGATTTACCTGACATTTGCTTAGTTGCATCTCAGAGCAGAATCCATGATCCGCAGAGAGCTTCCAGAGCATCAGAGGGATCTCAATGTTAAAAGATATCAATCAGGAGAAGGGCACAAAAGAATTTCCAAAGCATTAGATATACCATGGAACACAGTGAAGACAGTCATCATTAAGTGGAGACAATATAGCACAACAGAGACATTACCAGGAACCGGACGTCCATCCAAAATTGATGAAAAGACGAGAAGAAAACTGGTCAGGGAGGCTTACAAGAGGCCTACTGCAGTTCCTTTAATGTGTTCCGTTTGTCTTAGTCTGCAGTCTACAGGTATGTCTCTCTGATATGTGTTTAGCTTTCATGTTTAGTTTGTTTAGTACCTCTGTAAGCAGGGTTTAGTGTTAGGACCCACCGTCATTGGAGTACTTTGGCATAGTAGTGGGCTAAGCATACTATGGCCATAAAATGTGACGGAATCTCCAATAGATATCATACAGTCCTAGGCTAGTTCCTGTATCCCCGGTAGAGGGGTGTCCTGTCCTGAATCCCCAGTAGAGGGGTGTCCTGTCTTGTTCATGTCGGATCTTGAGTATTCCTCGTCTTGTTCCCTGTTGTGCCCTGTATTATGTATGTCTTGTCTGGTTATGTTTCTTGCTTGGTCTCTGTGTCCCTTGCTTATGTTTCTGCTATATACTCTGCTTAGCTTCCCTACTCCCAGCCTGCACATGATTCCAGTGCCGTGTCTCATGCCCGCAGGATATCTCCAAGTTCTGCTCTGTTCTGTCATCATCCGCTGCTATGTCAGGGCTCTGGTAAGTGGCTGCACAACCCTAGATGCCCACCGGGAGAGTGCTATCGCCCTGCACCAGGCCCTGTCCAACTCCACTACTGCACCGTAACTCCTGAACACAATCTTTGTGTGCTCTGGGTCATTACAGTCGTCTGTATGAACCCAGTTCGTGACACATTAAAGGTGGAAAAAGTTGTGACATGATTTATCTTTGTCCCATTCTTTAAAATCACAAGAACCTGACATTTTAACAGGGGTGTGTAGACTTTTTATATCCACTGTAGTATTCACTATGCTCAATCCCCCCAATGAAATGCGCTAGACATAGGAGCAGGAATGAGTGTATGCGATGATTAGTTGCAACAATTTGATTACTTTAAGGTATACCAATAAAAGTACATTTTTAGATGCATGATTTCAGTTGCTTTCTATTATATATAAAGATGGTTTCAAAAGAAAAATCCTACTTGTCCTAAAAAAAACAACTTTTAATAACACCATGTGGGAGCACTAATCATGACATTTTTGATTATGTAAACACATGAGTAAAAAAAGCTTTGGTCTTCGGGGTACAAAATACCCTTGGTCATGAAGTTAAACACATAAAAATACATCAATGGCACAATTACCATTAGTTCATCTACCATGTTTCAAACATGTTAAGGGATAAAATATTGACTTGTCTGTGTCTCTGTGCTTTTGGATTTAAAAATAATTAAAGAAAGTGATTTACTAATTAATCTGTTTAATTGAATTCCGATTCCAAAAAATGCAAACTTATGTGACACCAAAACATCTGCTAAAGAAAATCAAAATTAATGAAAAACAGAATGACTTTCTTTGATGTTTTTATCCAGCTGCATGCACCCATAAAAGAACTATAAGGGATTGCTGCCAATTAGAAGAAGTATTTTCTAAATTATTGAAAATAGTGATTAGTTGGTATAGGAATTAAACTTTAGCACTTTTCTTTAATGTAGGGGGCTTTTATTACACAGAAACACAAAAGCGTGCAGTAATTGACTTTAATTAACTGATGATCAAATAAAACTTGTTTCTTCAAGAGGTAGCATAAAAGAGCAAAATGAAATATATTATTTTGAGAAAAAAATGATTTTACAAAAGTCTCACGAGTATAGTTATTTACTTTACAGTTGTGCCCTCACATAACTCTATAACAATTGAAGGTCTCACCCATTAGCAGCATTTTGGTAGGCACTGGGAAGTGGAGATGGTTCACAGGTCACTGCCTACCAGATTTGCATTATTTGTCCAAAAGTAATTAGTCAACCTTATGATGCAAGCTTTAATGGTGACTTTAATTAAATACATTACCACTGTCTGCCACCTTAACACATACACAAATCCATTTCTCCAACATTAGGGAGTTGTGACTAGAGGTAGCTAGAGTTGAAGACAAGAGTGGGCAAGGCTGGAGGTAGCAGGAAGGTGCTCGTGTTACCTGTGGAGCCAACCCATGGCAATCATCTCCACAGCATCACAAAGAGTTGCCCTTTATTAATTTTACAGCGTGCTAGATTGTTTAGGGAAAGATCAGAGGAACTCTCCAACTAGCCCAAGATCCCCATTGCCTGCAAAAGAGGAACTGGTATCCATATCCCACTGCTACACATTTTTTATTAGTATTAGGGTATAGTATATGTAGTGCTATAGTATATTATTTGCCTCTGAGTTTTTCTATTTTTGATTATTTGTCATATTTAAATGTTTTAGAATGTCCAACTAATTTTCATATAACAAACACAATGTGAGTTTACATAAAATGCAGCTTTTAAATAACCATTTCATTTATTGAAGATAGAGTTAATGGAAACCTACAGTTACGTGAAAAAGAAAGTGAACCCTCTGAATTCTATGGTTTTACATATGAGGACATAACATTTATTTGTTCTGTTCCTGTTACACCATGTCATGATTTATTCAACAAAAATAAAGGCAAAATGGAGAAGCCATGTGTGAAGTAAATACACCTTATGATTCAATAGCTTGTAGAACCACCTTTAGCAGCAATAACTTGAAGTAATTATTTTCTATATGACTTAAGCAGTCTCTTACATCGTTGTGCAGGAATTTTGGCCCGCTCCTCTTTACAGTGTTGCTTCAGTTCATTGAGTTGTGCTGGCATTTGTTTATGCACAGCATTTCAATCTGGTTGAGGTCTAGACTTTGGAATCGTGAACACTGGCCTTGGCTTAGGCAGGTGTAGTCTGCAATTCTTTATATGTTGGACATGGTTCTTTTGTGACCTCCTGGATGAGTCAAAATGGGCTCTTGGAGGAATTGTGGTGAGCCAGACTCTCCTGGGAAGGTTCACCACTGTTCCACGTTAGTTCCATTTGTGGATGATGGCTCTTGCTATGCTTCACTGGAGTCTCTGACCCTTAGAAATAGAATTGTAAGCTTTTCTAGACTTACTGATGTCAATCACTTTGTTTCTCATCTGTTCTTGAATTTCTTTAGATCTCAACATTATGTGCTGCTTTTTGAGACCTTTAAGCCTATTTCACTTTGCAAGACGGGTTCAATTTCATTGATGTTTGGATGGAACAGGGCTTGCAGTAATCATGCCTGGGTGTGACTAGTAAAAATGAACTCATTGATCAACTACATTTGGTTAATTGTTTGTTTTAGTAACTACGGGGAAATTACTTTTTCACATAGGGGCAGGTAGGATAGGGAAGCTTTTTACCTTCTACATGTGGGCGAATACTTTTCCATCTCTTTGTATCCAAAGGTTTTGGAGATATTTCATTAAAATAAATAAAACATTCACTTCATTGTGTGGCAGGGCAAGAGATCAACTATGTGTTCCGAGTATGGTGATAATCTACTCCCTTCCCTACAAAAAAGGGTCTCTGTAATGTAGTAGGGTAATCTACAGGCTGCTGATCCAGGTTTCTATCCTTTAAGTCCTGCATGTTCAAATGTGCATGATGCGAACAGAAGCTTTGTCTTTACACTTAAAAGCTAAGGTTTGGTAAGGGATGCTTTGAATTGTTCAGCCCCTGCCATTTTTTTTAGGAACACTTGTTGATACCTGCTTGCATGCAGGGATTGGACACTGTAAAATGATAGGTCACCCCACTCTTTGAATAAAAAAACAAAAAACATACAGATATGATGGATACGGTTCATAGCAGGAAGAGGAAGGTGGTTATGCCACTTTACAGATCTATGGTAAAGTGACCATACGGTTTGTTTTTCAGGCTTTGGGTTAGGCTACTTAGTTGAAGTGAAGGCTAATGTTAAGGCTGCAGCATAAAGACACAAATTGAGGAGTTTGGTGTGGAGAAACTCCAGTGGCTTGCACAGAGCACTGACCTTAACTTGTCCAACATCAGGGTCTGGCCTCACAAATACTCTTTTGGCTTAATTGGCATAATTTCCCACAGACATTCTCTGAAATCTTGTGGAAAGCCTTGCCAGAAATATATGCAAAACATTTAGCTCAATACATACATTGAACAGAGAGTGACATCATGGAGCAATGTAGAGGGAACTGTTTTTTGGGTTTTTTTATTTGGCATTACTTGTATTAATTGGCATTTAAAACTGGCTAAATAGAGAACATTAGGTTTTTGATACAAATAACCTACTTCAGACACTACCTTTGTGGTTTAATTAAAGCTTTAACTCCAAGGCTATTCCTTTCATATTTTCATACTCCAACATGCAAAAACATCATTGCACACACAAGTTTGTGTTATAAGATAGAGACACAGAGAAAGCAAGAAAAATATTACCTCCTTAAATATTGGCAGTAATAATCAAAGAAGAACATGAATATGAAAACTACTGTGACAGAATGACCTGTCATACAAGGCCCCAAGGTAGTCGGAGATGGCTCCAGCCTGGCTGCCAAACAGGCAGGAACTCCATTGTTTAATTAATCCCATCAATAGGATTGCTGATTGGGGATTAAAGGTTGGGCTGTATGCATATATCTGTTAATTTATGTTAATGAAGTTCTGTGGCTATATCAGTCTATGTTTTACTACAATAAACTGTTCATTCCTGCTGTACTCAGTTCAAGGTAGTTGTGTCTACTTATTGGGTACACATAGCAGGGTTCCAAGGTGCGCATGCTGACTGGTGCTGGAAGTGATTCCGGGAACAACAGGAGGATACATGTGGGTGATCTCTGGGAGTTACTACAGCTCTCTTGGTGAACCCGTTACATTGGTGGCAAGCGGAGGGATTGCCTCCTAGTCTAAGGGACACGTCCTTTGCAACGGGATCTATCTCCAGGAAAGAGAATGGAAGTCAGCTACGCAGAGCTGATCAAGAGGAATTGTAAACGCCTGAAGCTCTGGAGGGATGTTCTCCACTTGGAAATTAAGTACAAGGGGAAAAGCCTCCCAACCTTTGAGGAAAGGATCTGGCTCCAGCGGAAGTTGCGGATGCCGTTCTTGGGGAAGCAGCCCAAAGAGGAATGGGTGGCTGAGCTGGAGGTGCTGGTCCAGACAGAGCTGAGGTTGGACGATGGATATCGGGCTCTGCGGTGGTACGCAGCACAGATGTGCCTGGGGCTGGAGGATAAAGGTCCCACAGAGGGCTATGGCTTCGGCGGCCCGGGATTATTATTGGAAATTATAGAAAAGGATCCCGACTTCGGTAGTGCATCGGAGTGTCGGGAGGAAGACATCCAGGAGCGAAGGGAGGAGGATATCCCATACGTGGCTAAGCTGTGGGCTGACCTGGATTATTTGGTCACACA